>JAYXIM010036950.1:0-90431 GCA_037575425.1 Anastrepha fraterculus | reverse complement strand
CTGGGAGCACCCTATAACGACTATTGCAGGAGCTGTAACGACATTGAAGAAGAAGAGACCACAGAACACTTTCTATGCGGGTGCATGGCTCTGGATAGAAGAAGGTTCAACTTTTTAGGATTTATTAAAGCCACAGGTTGGTTCAATGAGGACAACCTAGAGTGAGGAGAGGGGGCAACCTACCTACCACTTGAAAAAGTATTATTTTGCATGCGATTCAAGCAGTTCATGACTTCAGCAGCAACCAAACGGCCATTAAGACGCGAGTTAATAATAGTAGCGAACCTTGGGGAAAAGATGAGTTCGGTCTCACTAGGGTATGCAACAGCGTCCATTCACCAGTAGGTGCACCTGCAAGCGCTTATAATTATGATTCGTTTAGGTGGGGTACACTGAAATATTGTTTAATATAATTTTTAATTTATTTAGGTTTTGACCTTAAATATATGTACATCCAATTATTTTAATAATTTTTGTGGTTATCGTGCGATATGTATGCATTTAAACAACTGTTGAGAACGAAAAATATTCATATGTATGTATGTATGTGCGTACTCATATATATGTATATGCGTGTCTGAATTCATTATGCATTATTTGATTCGCAAAAGTTCAGTTTGTATGTATGTGAGTTCGTAATAAATGCGCATAATTAATTTTCTTTATTCGACAAGTTCATTGACATGCACTTTGAAGCAATACTAAAGTAAAATAACCGATAATAGCATCTCAGGAAGTACGAGTACTCGAATAAGTTATTGCCATCGACCCTCAGAAAACAAAATCTTAAAAATATCCGTAAACTGAATTTGTGAATCTTGCACGTAAACAGCTGCGTCATTCATTATGCAGGGAGATTATGGAATGCAATTTATTTATGTATGTATGTATGTGTAAGTGTAGGTATGGTTTTTTCCTTTGTTTTCAAGAAACTAAAAGCTGTAGTGACGAGAACAAAGAACGTCCTGCCAGCTCAATGTAAATGCAATTGAACTATGCTTAATTGTTAGTCTACCAGTTAAGAAATGAGCGGGTAAGCCATTTTTGATTTCCCTCGCCGTTATAAATGCACAGAAATGTATAACACCAAGAGTATTTAAAATTAACTGCATACATATTTGCATTTTTATTTGCAAGTAAGTTAACGTTAAATTTGAATTTTGCAGCCCAAGAAAAACGAAATCCCGCCTAACTTCTACTAGTTTAGCATTTTTGGATCTTTGAACGCAAAGAGTAAAAATTGATTTCTTTTTGCGTACAAATATATTGGTTTTTCCCTGCATTTAGTTTGTTGTTGTGACAAAATGGCGATAAATTTGAATTTTCTCTTGCGGTCTCTGCTCTTCCCATAGAAAGCATACAATCTCACAGTAACTGCTAATTTCATTTACCCCTTAAATAACCCCTTAACTGCTGCTCTTCTTCAAGAGTAAATATTTTATTTTAACTATATTAGGGCGGCTCAATTTATATACATATATATATAATAGGCGCGTACACCCTTTTTGGGTGTTTGGCAAAGCTCCTCCTCCTATTTGTGGTATGCGTTTTGATGTTGTTCCACATATGGAGGGACCTACAGTTTCAAGCCGACTCCGAACGGCAGATATTTTTATGAGGAGATTTTTCATGGCAGAAATACACTCGGAGGTTTGCCATTGCCTGCCGAGGGGCGACCGCTATTAGAAAAATGTTTTTCTTAATTTTGGTGTTTCCCCGAGATTCGGACCGACGTTCTCTCGGTGAATTCCGAATGGTAGTCACGCACCAACCCATTCGGCTACGGCGGCCGATCAATTTATTCCGCTCCCCACTAGAGCATAGCTCTAAGGTCAATTTTGAGCCCGCAAATTTTAAAAAACCCATCTAAAATTATTAGGTGCGCAACTAGTTCCCGTTGTTTGTCAATAGATGCCGCCAGCAGTGTGTGCTAGTCGATTCTAACATAACCTAAACGTCATGAACCGAGCTTAAGCATATGGTAAACAAACTGCTTCGACACATTAGTGATTTTGTTTTGGTATCATATACTTTTGGTTTTGTGAAAATGTCTGATTTTGTGCTGAATAATCGTCATTTGCGGGAAATGTTGATTTTCCTCTTCCATTCGAAAAAACGGCGGCTGAAGCGCATCGAGAGCTACAAAAAGTTTATGGAGATCCTGCTTTAAGTGAAACAACGTGCCGACATTGGTTCACTCGCTTCAAAGACGGTGATTTTAATGTTGACGACCGTCCGCGTAAAGGAAGGCCAAAACCCTTCGAAAACGCTGAATTGCTCAATGAGGATCCGTGTCAAACGCAAGAAGAGCTTGCCTCAGTATTAGGAGTTACCCGCCAATCCATTTTCAAGCAATTGCATACTTTGGGAATTATTCAGAAACAGGGAACTTGGGTACCTTATTAGTTAAAACCAAAGGATGTTGAACGTCGTATTTTCGCCTTGAACAACTGCTCCAGCGGCAAAAAAGGCAGTGTTTTCTTCATCGCATCGTGACAAGTGATTAAAAATAGATTCATTACAGCAATCCAAAGAAAAGAAAGTCATGGGGACTGCCCGGTCATGCGTCTATGTCGTCGCCTCGGCCGAATATTCACGCTGCGAAGGTTATGCTATGTATTTGGTGGGACCAAGTAGGTGTTATTTATTATGAACTGTTAAAACCAAGCGAAACCATCACTGGGGATCGATATCGACTTCAATTGATGCGATTGAGCCGAGCACTGTGCGAGAAGCGGTCGCAATATGCGGAGAGGCATGAAAAAGTTATTCTACAGCATGACAACGCTCGGCCTCACGTTGCCAAACCTGTTAAAACCTACCTGTAAAAACTTAAATGGGAAATCCTACCCCACCCACCATATTCTCCAGATATTGCGCTGTTCGATTATCACCTGTTCCGATCGATGGCACATGGTCTAGCTGACCAGCAGTTCCATTCATATGAAGACATCAAAAAATTGCTTGATCCGTGGATAGCCTCAAAAGATGAACAGTTTTACCGCGACGGTATACGAGATCCACCAGAAAAATGGGGAAGGTAGTAACTAGCGATGGGTAATACTTTCAATGACTCACTTGTAACCATTTTTTCAGAATGAAGCAGAAAATCGCCGAACACGCAAAACACTTTTCTTATTTATGCCTCTCACAAACAAACTAAACATATTTTCGAGATGAGTGTACCAACATAAAAAAAAAAATCGAAAGTCGAATGTACGTAGCCCGCGAAATTTGAAAATTCACCATATTTTTTTAACAGACCTCGTACAGTCACACACACTTTTTCTATCATAATATTGAAATATTCTATCACTTTGCTTTGTAGCGCCAAATAGATATCAAAAACAAATTCTTCGAACAAAAACTTCCCGAAGAACAAGTTTGTATTAAAAAAAAAGAACGCTGGGTTTTTATTCGCTGCACTATGTCTATGTCTTCGTCAAGCTCATACAGCTCATTGTTCCATCGCCTTCGATATTCACCTTCGCTAACGTACAAAGGTCCAAAAATCTTCCACAGAATCTTTCTCTCAAACACCTCAAGGGACGCCTCACATGATATTGCCGTCGTCCAAGCTTCTGCGTCATACGATAGGACGAGCATGAGGAGAGCCTTATAAATTGCTAGTTTTGATCAACGAGAGAGCTGCACTCTAGCAGACTTTTTTCTTAGAATTTTATGTAAAATTCGAATGTGCTAGGAACAATACAGAAAAAAATTTACACACCCTAACCTACATTCATATCTGTATATAAACAAATTTTATTATTATTAATATGTCAGTATGCACATGACAAGAAAATCCATTAATACATTTTAAGGCTTAAACGAATATAAGCAACTATCGAATCATGCAATCCTAAGAAATCTTAGTTGACTCTCGCAGAATACTTTCCTCAATAGTTCTGAACCCGTGTTGAATTTGAAATATTATAATTATGGGAAACAAAATTGTGACTTAGAGCACACTATGGTGCTTATGCAATAGTCGATAGAATAGAGCATTGATATGGCCTTCGGGATGTTGCAGGTTCAACTCTAGGAAAGGTAAAAAAATATACAAATTAGCTTTTTAAAATGTAAAACAATAACTTACTTTCACTGAATTTAAAAACGAAAAACAGCGCTTCTTACTGCATTAAAAGCCTACAAGTGAGATGCCTTCTACATCAAATATAAAGCACCACTCCATCAGAATATAAATCGTGAGCGCCTGCCACAGGATTGCATTTCTATTTTAAAAGTTTTAATTTCAAAATTTCCATAACGAGATGGCTCGAAATTGACGAAATCGTACTACATAGTTCTAAACCAGAAATTTGTAGCGCTAGCTCAAGCTTTCTCAACAGAGAGTTTCTGCATATCACTCATTTCTACACATATTTGTACATATACTCGTATAAGTAGATGCCAAACTAAATTAAAGGCTATTCAGTTTTTGTCTGCTTTTGTTTGCCCGAATTTAGTTTTGTATGATTGCCCAAAAATTCTGTATAAATCGCTTTGGAATGAGAGTCAGAATAAAAACTAGACTTGAACTTGAAATTATGCTTTCACATAAATAAAATGTCATAAATTGGCAGCAAAATTAATACTGAAATTTTTTATCGGAATACTCGTTTTCGAGGTACTTCTTTGAATTTGAAAAGGGGGTGGGCACAGAACGGCGTTATTCGCTTAATTTGGGAGCCGTCATGTAAAATAGCTTTCCAATGAAAGTGAGCACATAACTTCAGGTAAGATCCTCTGCCCCTTTTGGTTACGACTGAAGCAAACTATTGAAGGACCATAATTTGAGAGCATTCACCTGGAATGTTCGGCCTCTTAATGAGGAAAGTGACTTTGCTCCGCTTGTAAGTGGAAAGGAAGTGAAGCAGTCTTGGCTGCACTTGGAGGCTTTTCAGTTAGCGCCAATTGTTAATCTCGGCCAAAATTGTTAAAGCGGTTATCGAGCCAATCAAGAAGAAGGCCCATTTAAAGCGTTTGCTTTTCACAGAAAATTATAAGCAACAAGTTAAAAATTTGTTTTTTTCATCTTATAGATGATACGAATTATAAAAATTCGATAACGAATTTTAGATGGGTATTCAATTTAAACCACGTTTAAAGCAACCTTTTTCAACAGGACTTTGGAAGCCGTCAAGTGTTCTTTATATTTGTAATATTCATTTCAAAAAAAGTTTAACATTACATACATACTTTAAAATATATTAAATCTTCCTTTAGAATCCGTTTCATATAGCAAAAGTGGTCTTCAATATTAAATGAGCTTCAGAATATTTTAATATGAGTATTCCCACTGTTAAAAGATGTTTGGTATTGAAAATGGCCGAAATCGATGAATAACCACACCCACCTTCCATATAACGGTAATTTTGAAAAAAGCAAAGGACCTGAAATCTCTGTTATAAATGAAACAAAATTACTCATATTTTCTACCAATGATGACCCTAAAAAACTTAATACGACGCAAGTCATGCCACGCCCCGTTTTATGTAAATTCATTTTTGAAGTTAACGACTTAGTAAAACTCCCCAAACTTGGTGCATGTATTGCTGTCCCGACATAAATACTATCGAGATCGAATTAAAAACACAACCTCTTTTTATATGATAACATAAAAATGTATGTCCGTCCGCCTAATGCTACAAGCCGTAACCCGAGAAAATGTCGAAAAATTGTTGTGCAACTCGCAAGCGAAACCGTTTAATAAACACTCCTTACTCCCATGTAATGGTAATTTTTAGGGAAGTAAAAATTGCCCAATTACGGAACCGAACCGTATATATCCGAGCACATTTTAGTAAAATGTTATTCGGCTGGTAGCGAGAAATGAAAGCATTTTCCTAATATTTTTTGTACCTACGCCCAAATAAAATTTTACTAAAATGCGCGCTGGCATTTAATATTTTTATACTTGTTAAATTTGTTTTAAAGTACAAACTGGTCTTTCTGCATCGTCTTCGGAAGTATAGCATTGTTGTATTTTGAAATAAAACTGTACTATTCCTATGTATATTTTTGGGCACTATGAAATGCATATAACAGTTTCCAAATTACTATGGGATACAAAGGATACCAAAAGATTCATATTTATCTAACAGGCTAATTGCTGTACAAATATTCTAATGGTTTAATTGTTTGAAATAACGGCTGATATCCCTCAAAGCACCTTACTATTGGGCTGGGAATAAGTTCGTTGCGTTTTTACCGAAGACTTTTATTTAAACAAAAAACAATAACTATATCAATAAGTTAATCAATTATATATTCGCCGTTGCTGTTTACAACCTCTTCCCACCTCTCGACCAATATGTTAATGTCGTTCCGCCAAAAATCGCCTGGTCTGGTGTTAAAGAAATTGTTGAGCCAGTTTTTAAGGACCTCTGTGTTATCGAAGGTGACGCCCTTCTATGGTTTGACAGAGAGCGAAAAAGATGGTAATCGGTCGGTGCAAGGTCCGGAGAATACGTCGAATGCTAAAGCACCGCCCGTTCGAGCTCTTGGAGTGCGGTTTGACGACTTGTGCAACATGGGGATCATTTACGTGGTGTATCTGATCAATGTAGAGCTCCTTGTTGTCCGTGGCATTTTTTTCGTGCATTTTCCAGTGCCCCATGTCCTCTCAATCCTTCTTTGGATGAAGAACCGGCTTGACTATCGGCTTTGGCGTATTTCCTGGAGCCACCCACACCTTTCATTGCTTCATATTGATGTATGTACACCATTTCTTATCTCCCAATTTGGGACTTTCTTTGTTTTTTTCGTTGAGCTCGTGAGGCACTCGGTAAATCCCATTGAATGAAGGTGATTGACAATCGTTTTATGATCGCAATTCATTTTTTCCGCCAATTCACGACCAACAATGGTTTGAGACTTTCTTCATCCAATTCAGAAGGCCTTCGGTTGAGGACGTGTGATCCACGTCAAAACCACCATTTTTGAACTTGACAAATGTTATGTAGCAGACTATGGACGTTTCAACAGGACTCGGCACCGTCTCACAAAGCTCGGGTGAACCAAGAATGGCTAAAAAATAACGTTCCAAACTTCATAACACCCACACAATGGCTCTCAAATTCACCAGACGCGAATCCGATGGATTATTCTCCTTGAGCCATTTTGGGGAGCAAGGTCCGAACTAAAAAATTCACCAGTCTCGAGGCGCTGAAATAAGCCATTGTCCGCGAGTGTGCCAAAATACCTGCAAGTCACATTCGGGCAACTTGCGATTCGATTCTGGACTGTCTCAAGGCCATAATCAAGGCAAAAGGTGATCTTATCGAATCTCTGGTGATCTCAGATCTAACTTTGATGTAAGTGAATTTTTCAACTGAGTAGAGAATATACGAGTATGCATATGTATGTATATACCTCTAGAACAAATGGCAACTCTACTTATTTACGTATTAAAAAATATTGTGTTAATAAACATTTAGCACAGTACAGTTACAAAAAAGTTGTGCAAATCCCTTAAATATTTTATGGACTCATCCAAACAGTTCATATTTAAAGAATTTACCTGTAATTATAGTTGTTGCAAAATTGTTGCCTGTGTGTGTGTATATATGATACTTTGGAACGTGTTTCTCCAAAATAAATTTGTGGATATACAAACATACATACATAATATGGCTCAAGGAAGGCAGGAAATGAACTGACGTTCACAGACTACTATTGAACTTTTTCAAGGCTTGTGGGCAGATCGCATGCGCAACGAATGCGAGACGACAGAGCGCATGCATGCTGCGGGCGAATACATTTATAGCTTAGCTGCAAGCATATACATACATATACTTATATATGTATTGTAGATTTCGAAAGCGCACTTATGTAGGTATGTACATATATGTAGGTATATGTGCAAACATAGGTACAAACAGCCAGAGGGTGTGAGGGCATTTTCGTCTGTGGTCACGCAGGTTCATTAACTTGTCGCGCACACATTTATATGTATTTACATGTACATGTATTGGTAAGTTCCGCTACCTTCTACTTATGCATACAACTGGTATTTTCAAATTGTCTGTCAATCGTCTGGTCGATGCCTAAACGCCTCTGTCTGTTATGTCCTGTTCTTACCGAACTTTGGTGAAACAAACTTAATATTTACTTTTTATAAAAAATTAACAGCCCAAGCATGCCATATAACTTCCAACAAAACTTATGCAGCCCATTTACTTATACATAAGCACGTACATGCAAAACCATGTTTGTAGTTTGGTATATTCACTTCTCTCGCTGTCTAAGATCATCGATCAATGACCATCCGAAATACATATTTAGGTACAACGATCACAATATAACGCTCGCATGCACCGTCGTTCGCTGGATTGCCAGTCAAAACCATTATTACTCGTATAACTTCTTTGTGTATCACTTTGTTGTTGTCTTTGTTATTAGTTTTCTTTGCAAAACAGGCAATCAGGCGTCTGTCCCGTTTCGTTCTGAGCAATTGGAAAGTAAGGCAACTCAGACAAGCCAAATACGGAGATGAGGAAGACGAGGGCATCACACACAATTCGACCTCAATGGTTGTCACAGCATTCATATTCACGCCCGTCGACTGTTTAGCCGACTGAATGGCTGGCCAGTTATCGATGAATTTCATTGGAATTTTTATGTGTATGCGTTTGCCAATTTTAAAGCACACATACAGCGCTGCATGTGTATGTATTTGTGATTTAATTGCCGCACCAAAAGTTTGGTTCCTCGATTCCATATAAATTTAAAAGTGCGCCAAGGATACTATAGAAATACGTACAGTGACACATAAAACATAACGAACTATGAATAAGAATTAATAAAAGTTTATTGCCATATAACTTTAAAAATGGCAAATAAAATGAAAAAAAAGCTCTTAAAATTTAGTTTGATAATTATTTTTTATAATCGCATACGATTTGAATTATTAACAAACATTTCAAATTTGTAACTTAAAATTTTGTTTAAAAAAATACGCCAGTTTCCTTAAACCACGGAAGTTCATGCACTCAAATTAAATAAAATATAAATTCAAATTTGGGAAAAATTGAATTAAAGGTTTCATTGGAAATTAAGTAAAATTGCCTTCATTGAACTATCTTCTTCTTCTTTAGCAAAGCGCGCCAGTTGTTTCTTTCTCGTGCTAATCACTTCCTGTTGGAAACATCAAGTGAAACCAAGCCCCTATCCACTTAATCATTCCAACATAGAGGAGGTCTTCCTCCTCCGTGGCAGAGGAGCTGGTAAATCGAATACTTTTAGAGCTGGAGCGTTTGTGTACATTTGGACCACATGACCCAGTCAACGAAGCCGCTGGATCTTTATTCGCTGCACTATGTCTAGCTCGTTGCTCCATCGCCTGCGATACCCGCCTTCATCAACGTGCAAAGGTCCAAAAATCTTCCGCAGAATTTTTCTCTCAAACAATCCAAAGAACGCCTCTCTGGATATTGCCGTCGACCAAGCTTCTGCGTCATACGATAGGACGGACATGATGAGCACCTTATGAAGTGTTAATTTTGTTCGTCGAGGGAGTACTGCTCTTAAAACAAGAAAAAACGTCATCACTTTAAATAAATTTGGCACCAATATTTGTGGCGCACTTAAGGGGTCTGGAATTTTCAAACAATCAATTTTTTTTTATATTTCAAAAGTATAGGCTTTTAAGAATATATTGTAAAATTTTTGGAGGGATATTCCCAGTATTTTCAATTCTGCGGATGTTTTAGCAGGTAGAGTCAGATTTGTCACGCGGCCACTCTCAAAACTTTAAACTCATTAATCTCAAAACTAATTTTTCGTCACGAATTTCGAATCTTAATTAAAATTCAAAACCGCGCCATTTTGTCCTTTTTTTGTTTTTATTGTAGTACGGGGCATTACTACAGTCATACTGATTAATAATGTTTTTTTTGGTTTTTGTGCTTCTGATAAATAGAACCGCCAAAATGGACAACCCCATCTAGGTCCATTTTTTCGGGTGGGTCAACTTCAACGCCATTTTTTAAATTATTAAAATTTAAAAAAAAAATTACATTTTTGTATGTAAAAGAAATAAAATAAAAAGTCTACAAAATTTTTATATAGTTTTTAATTTTTTTATTGTAAAAAAAATACTGAAAATACCCTAAATTTTCGAGCTCTAGACCACCGGGACCATTTTCTTAAAAATCTACTAAAAAAGTCGTTCCTGGAAACAGACATTCAGTTCAATTGAAAAAATGTATTACACGATTCTACAAAATTAATGTTTTTTCGTATGGTTTCTGATGTATTTTTGTGCGCTGAACACCATTCTGGGGTCCGAAAGTGTCATCACATCATGGTGATGTTTTTGATTATGCTAAGAGACTCTAACTTGTGTATACCCAAATTAAAGCTTAAATCTGATACTATAAGTACATACAGTTACCATATATTGCAAGTTCCAACAATAAAAAAAAAATAAACAACATTGAATAAATTGTTCTGGACCTCGTTTAGATCCTACGTAAGCTAAACTCAATTTCTGTCGATGTTAAAAGTTGTAACCCTCATTGCATATAAGTTTGTTTGATTCCAAAAATTAACAGCCAGTCAAATTAAATTTTATCATACTAAAATGTGCGTTGGTGTAAAAAGAGGGTTCGGAGCAATTTGTCAATTATTTACTTGTTTCTATATACTTTTATTATGGTATTGCAGAATAATACAGAACGGTACTTGTTAGTGCAAAAGATGCTAATGTCAATAAATGGCACTCACCGGTCGAAAATGTTTTGTTCGACACTGTATGTATGTATGTATGCACATACATATGAACAGAAATTTATACATGCATGCATGCATACGTACTTGAATGCTGTTCTATATAAGTACATACATAAATATGGATGTCTGCGCATAGTTTTGTATAGCTGCGAAACAGTATTTTGCACATCTGAAACTCGTTTTGGTTTCAATCATTTTCTTATTTATTTTTATGAATTTTAAGGGCTCCAACACATGCTTTCATTCTTGTTGCTGTTGTGATTCTTTGACTTAAATTTAGACGCAGTTTAGTGTTGATGAAAATTGGAATTCCATATTTTTCATCTGTCACCATGGTTCATGGTTTATCGAATGCCACGCATTGCCCTCGGTCTGTGTTCTCTGTTTGGGGTTATGGCAAACTCAACGGAGTGGTATTATGGGTGTGGTTTCTTCGAAAAATGCTGTGCGATAGCAAAATTGCTGGAAATTATCATAGGGAGTTACATACATATATGTATGCATATGTATGTATATGTATAGATGAGTGTGCATATATACTACATACATACGTATATAGCTTTTAAATTTTTATATGTACATGTTGGCATCGTGAAAAGAATTCAGAATGTGAGGCCAACATAAAATCTTTAACCGGTTCTCAGCGAGTTTGAAGGAGTCAGCTGATTTGCTGACGTAACCGAGGTTATGACAGCGGCTTATTTACGGCAGAGGTCGGTAAAAACTAAGATTATTTTGGTGATAATAGAAAAAATGTTACTTCGTTGATGACTTGGCGCGAAACTCTCTCATTTTATGTGAGGAACTCGATGGACTGATGAGCAGCTGATAGACAAAACGGCGGACTGCCAGAATAATCTTAATTAAATTGGTTTTTAAAATTTCCACACTTCTTGAGTACTTAGGTATGCTCATATATGCATGCATTTTAGTATGTTGCTCATGAGACCAATGTTAAGTTCAACCATACTTTGTTGTATACATTTTGCATATATGTAATAGTCTTGCCATAAGTTCAGTTCCAAGTTAAGTCCGTGGCAGAAATGAAATTATACTACCTTTTTAATAAAGTTTTTTTTTTTGGCGCGTACACCCTTTTATGGGTGCTTGGCCGAGCTCCTCCTCCTATTTGTGGTGTGCGTTTTGATGTTGTTCCACAAATGGAGGGACCTACAGTTTTAAGCCGACTCTGAACGGCAAATATTTGTATGAGGAGCTTTTCCATGGCAGAAATACACTTGGAGGTTTGCCATTGCCTGCCGAGGGGCGACCGCTATTAGAAAAATGTTTTTCTTAATTTTGGTGTTTCATCGAGATTCGAACCGACGTTCTCTCTGTGAATTGCGAATGGTAATCACGCACCTAGCCATTCGGCTACGGCGGCCGCCGTGATTATTTAATCATGTAAATATTCGACTTTATTTAATTTTCATTCGAAATGGTCAAGATTTTGCTCTTACACCTTCAAACGATGAGGCCATTCAGCTATTGCAGCGCTCACGGTTTCCATCGATATTGGCGTCGCTACTCGAACCAAAGATTGTATGAGACTATCCTAATTTTTGTGAGGTCTTCGACAGGCCATGTTCTCCAAATCTGACCACAAACTTAAGTCGAATGGATTCAGATCTAGACTTCCAGGCGGCCAATCTTCTGCGGCTATAAACCTAGGAATATTTTTTTTAGCCATTATTGGGACTGTTGGGTGGTTTTTGCCCAAAGATCCAACACTCTCCATTGAAGAGAGTACTGCTCAACTGCTTCCCCACGCCTTCTAAGTCATTCTCTTGGTACCTCTTTGCTCCGGCCTTAACCGTTTTTTCGCAGAATGAAGAGATGTAACCCCTTTACAAAACACTGCCAACCAAATCATTACGGAGGCTGGATTGTGGCCACGCTAAACCCTTGAAACAACATTTTTTGCGTCCTTATAAATTGTAGAATAGATTTTGTCGTTTTGCTTATTAAAAACTTCTTCAACAGTGAACATTTTCTCATCTGTGCCACCAAAAAAGCTGCTTACATCTGTCGAGCCGAATTTTCTTGAAGCGCGTGGGCAAAAGATGACCAGTTGAGCGACGGAAGGCTTTCATGTGAAGATAATCCCTAATTAGTCTTGACATGGATCTGATCGTAATATTCATTTTCCTGTACATATTTTCTGCCCACTTTTTATGTTATATTCAACAATTGCAATATTTTCCTTATATTTATGTTTTTCGAGTTCATTACTTCTCTGACAGTAAACTCTGCCCAGCAGTGGAGAGGAGGATGAGAAGGCGAACCACTCGGCCTTCGCTCGAATCAGGCTTGAGGTCTTTGGCACTCATGTGTTAAGATGCGAGTCGAGTAGATTTAAACAAAATTAAAAAGGGAACCCGAGTGCAGTACAATGGACTTAGACTCTTGTCTGCGTGCTGTACTTGCTAGTTTGTCTCGACAACAACAAAAAAATCTGAAAGACAACAGGCGATCTAACCTCTATCAACACTTTTCTTACCTTTGGCAACCGTTTGTGCCCGGGTTGTGAAATGAGATTTCTCATTTTGTAATTTTGAACAACAAAAATGTACTGTGGGGTTAAGTTAGGTGATCTGGGGGGCCAGTCGATGTCGCCTCTTTTTGACGTCCGGTGGCATGGCGCACCGTCTTGTTGAAACCAGTAACCGTCTATGCCTTGCTCACGGTATCGTTTTCTCGATAAAAATATGGCCCAATGATGGTTTTGGCACAAATGCCGTCCCAAACAGTTACTTTCCGGTCGTGCAATGGCGTTTCATGGATCACATGTGGGTACTTAGTTCCACAAATGCGGCAATTTTGTTTATTCACACTGCCCGAGAGATTAAAATGTGCCTCGACAGTCATTAAAATTTGCTTCCAAAAAATTGGGTTCAGTGTCAACCATTCGAGCGGCTGTTTGGCCCTATTCCAAGCGACGTGAATGGTCTGTCGGCAATATTCGTTGTGTCAATTACACTTTATACGGAAACAAATTTAAATCATCCTTTAAAATGCGCCGCATTGTGGTTTCGCTGACGCCGAATTGCCGAGCGCGCCGATGATACGGCATTATTGGCTCCTGGGCAACGCTCACCCTCACTACTTCAACAAGTTCATTGGAACGTCTTAGTCGTTGATGAACGGCATGTTGACGATCTCTTACTGTCCCGTTCTCAAAATTCGGCACCAAACGACGAATACTATTGTCAGACGATGCTTGTTGGCCGCGATACTTTTTGCGATATGCGCGTTGAGTTAGAACAATAGAAGGACTGCTTCAGCGCGTTGTTTCAGTGTAAAGCGATCCATGGTTGAAATTGTACTGAATTTACGCGTCGAAAACATATATGTTGAAGTCGATCGGTTAGTAAATGACAAAGTTATTCAACGTTTACATACCGACATAAAAGATCACGGTACCCTGTACAACTTGAGAGATTGTAGTTGTTATAACAGCGTTACTAAGCCCGACCTATGCATTTAAGTACTTTAAGTACTGTCCTAAAAGTTATTTAACCATAGTATAGGCTCAAAAAACATTCTGTTTCGAAGAATACAAACAGAAGTGTTAGGTGAGTTTATTTTCCTTTAGTACTGAGATGCTTGCTGGATTTGCTTCACAGACTTTGCTTTTGAGGTTCCCCCATAGAAAAAGTCCATAGGGGTAAGATCGGATGACCTGGGTGACTAGAATATGACACCGAAACGGGGTACCTGTTTGTTAGGGAAGAAATCGCGATGGTCTCTATGGTCGTGTGCGGCGTGGCGCCATCTTGCTGAAACCATGTGTGTGTACTCACGGAAGGATGTTCTCTCATTATGAGCAGAAAGTAATCGTTCAGCATACCGACAAGATGCACTATGCACAACATCAGCACAGAACTTGCTTGCTATCGACGATTTAAAAAAAAAATATTTCTCAATTATTCCACTTCTTGACAATGCACACCAAACTGTCAACCCTGCCACTTTAGGACTATAAAGTGGCTGTTGATGTTTAATAGGGATTTTTTGTGACCAATAACGGCAATTTTATGATACTTATTTACACTTCCATTGAAATGAAAATGGTCTTCATCACTCCACAAGGCCGTTTATGTGTTTACCGTTCCAAATCGCTCCAAGATTGTCTCGCATAAATGTTTAAGCAAATTGTAACTGTTGGTCTTAAGCGCTAAGACGAATTGAATTTTGAAGAGATGAAGTCTAAGATCCTTCTTTAATGACGTGGATAATCATGCAAACTTGTATCGGACGGTTCAATATTTTCATTTGTTCTCGCTGTCCGGCTGGGCTCCGGCTGTGGGCTGTTTGCCACCGAACTTGTTGCCCGGAACCTTTGCACCTATGAACGAATCAAATCTTCACTTGGGGCTTCACGTAAACGTCGGAAATTGTAACGTAAACGAAATCTACGACGATTCATTTGGCCTTAAAATAAGTTACGATTGCGAACGCACTTTGTTCACCCGCACGAATAACGAACCGAACGCAGCCCTCACCCCGTACATTCGCTCAGCGGTTAGGAAGAAACTTTAAATTTCAAACTTATTTCTGCCACAGGACACCCTTTGTTAAATGCATTCAGGTCGAGCGACTGCCGTAGCCGAATGGGTGGGTATTCGAATGTATTTTGTACTTAGAAAAGACAAATTTATGACTTTTCTTTGATTTTTTCCGATTGTTTGCCATTTCGCATAGCAGATAAAACGTATACCAGTGAAAGTTTTTGTATTTTTCTATTGAAACAAGCTTTTTGCTCAAAATGTAATGTCTCATTTTGTCGTTTTTTTACATTAAAACGAAATTCTCTCAAAATTGGTCCGCTTACTTATTTGTTAAAAAAGTTTGAGATCTTATATCACCACCATTTTTTGTAATTTTCAGAAAATAAAAGTGGTACCATTTTACATCACACAAACTGCAATTATACAGAATATTAACCAAATTCCACTAAGTCAATAAAACTCTATGATGAGTTATCGCGGACTGTTTCAGGTCATTGACCAAAATATCCTTCAGGATGTCGGGACAAGCCTTTTGGATGGCCTCTACGGACACAAAAGGTTTTCCTTTCATGGCCAAATGCAATTTTCCGAATAGGTAGAAGTCACAGGAAGCCATATTTTGGTTTAAATGCGATTTCTAGTCAAAAAATCAGTCACAAGAGTGGACCGATGAGATGGTGAATTATCATGCAATAAGCGCCAGCTTCGTCCTTCGCGGTATTCAGGGCGAATTTGACGCGATGCAACAAACGCTTCAAAACGCCAAGATAAAAAATTACATTGACGTTTTCGCCCGTTGGCACGAACTCCTTGTGGACAATTCCCTTGGGATCGTAAAACCAAATGAGCATCGACTTTATTTTTGACTTCTCAAAACGCGATTTTTTGTATGATGGCTCGTCTGGGGCCTTCCATTCGACATTTTGACGCTTAGTTTCAGGTTCATGTTGGGAACACCACGTTTCATCACCAGTTGCAATGTCGTAAAGGAAGTTCTCGTCTTTTCTCGCTCCTTTAAAGAGGTCTTTCGAATGTTGAATTCTGAGCAATTTTTGGTTCTCAGTTAACTTGTGCAAATGATCAGTGAAAATGCGATAAATCGATGTTTTGGAGATATTTAACTCTGATTCTATAAATTTCAACGATGATTTCGGTTAATTTTTGATAAATTTACGAACAATTTCGATGAAAGTTTTCGGTGATTACTGATTTTGGGCGGCCCGTATGTTCATTGTCATTTATGTATGCCCTCACAACAATCTTTGAAACGTGTAAACCACTCAGGAACTCTGGCACGAGATAGGCAATCAGCGTCATCAACTTTTTTCATCGATTCAAATGTTTCGATAAACGTTTTAGCGATTTTGAAACAAAATTTGATATTAGCTCTTTGTTCGAAACTCATTTTTGTACCAATGGCACAAATATACTGACACTTTAGACGCAATAACTTCGCTTCCACTGAACCGAATGTCACCAAGCTTTCTCTGGAAGTCAGCAAGGGATGTAACTCGAACGCACTAACTCATTAAAAAGATGGCGCAATGGAAAAACATTTTTATGATGCCACTCTTGTTTATTTTGGAGTTCTCCTTGCATTTTGAACAAACGGAAACAAAGTGTTTCAAATCTTAATTAGCCTTGATTTATTAATAGTGTAACCGAACCCATCTTTTTATGGTAGTTGTATACGTTTCTAGGAAAATCGAATACAAAATCATCCAAAAATACATGGGAAAGGTTCCATAACTTCTAAAAAAATCTGTCAAAAAAAGAATTCATCACAATGAATTATTATTAAACACAAACAAATCATTTTTAAAACATAATTTAAATTAAATTAGTAAAGTTAAAATTCACTTCATAATTAAACAACATATAAAAGTTTATGTAAATTAGAAACTAGGAATTAGAATGAGTTTCGCAGCAATTTGTTGGTAGTCAGCACGCCGAACGGCTGTTACATAAAGTTAACAAATGCATTTTTTAAGTTTCGTAGGAGAAAATGGTTGACTGTCTTACCGTTTGCGGAGGCTGGAGACTTTAGGGTGCAACATATATTCAAATAGTTTTCTTTTATTAGAAAATTTTGGTTTCACCAACCGCCCAAAAATCTTAAGCACTCGGTAATTTTTATATCTCCACTATATGTAAATTTGATTCTTATTGCACTTTTTACCGCCCCTTTCCAGTTTTCATAACTGTGTGGAACGCTCCTGTTCACTGACAATCAAAAACAAAATTGACACTAGAGGGCGCAGTCTATTGGGTAGACAAGACTCTAACTTGCTAGATAATCCTAACAAATCGCTTCGCGCGCCATCTACTGACGAATAGCTCCAGATGTGAGCTAATGCTCTTGTCAAACAAATGCCACAGAATGTTGATTGTTTTCTGTCATAGTTGCCAGCTTCCTACTTCATGAACTACCAAAAACATTGCAATTTTTACTTCTTTTCCTCAACTCACATTTATTTGTGTTGTTGTATTAATGATTCTTATTCAGTTTTTAGTAGTGTTGTACAATTGCTCCTAATAAATAGGATAAGGGTGTGCTATAAGCATACTAGTAAGTAATTTTGGTTTAATTTAATTTAACTTGAAGCATGAAAATATAATCGCTATTCGCTCTCCATAAGAAGCCGAATTAAATTAAAGCTGGATGCTGCCTCGTTGACATGATTTTTAGTCGCTGTTTCTGAGCTACGTCGAATTGCCTGGCTACTTCAGTCACAGCCAAGATCGCGAACTGAACTCTCATTCAATTCTAATAGAAAGTTAAAATCATGTATGTTTCAAAAAAAGTTAAACTAATAGTGGTTCATTTATATGATGCACTTACAAATTTTCAAAGGGTAAGTAGAGCTTTCGAAGCAGCACTGATTTAAACACTTTTCACCGATTTATATAAACATCTTAAAATTCTAATTACAAAATTGGTGCGGTGTGATGTCGAATTAAGTTTTTTGGAAGATAATATTGATGAAACCTACTGCCAATTTCGCTACTTGAGATAAACAAAATGTTTGCACATCCTTATAAATAAGTTCTGAAAAAAGGGAATTTCAAAAAATTCTATTGGCTACGTCAAAATGGCAATCAACGAGGAAATATCTAAACTTACCCGTAACTTTAAAATATGTAATAAAATAAGAAGCATTTATCTCTATATCATGGAATTAACCCATTTGAAAGAGATATACTGCCATTGACGAAATAATTTTTTACAGATTCTGAGACTTTGAAAAGCACTGGCAGTGGGTGGAAAAACACAATGGAGTCATCCTGGGTATACCATCTAGCTCTTTGGTCTCCTTGCCATACAAACAGGTTCATCAGAGTTTAAAGTATGACTTCAATTCAATTTTATGGCCATAAGGTAAAAATGATGAAGAAATGGACTTTGCAGTTAATTTATAATATAACTAGTCCATTTATTTTACAAAACCATTAAGAAAGCATACATTTTGTGTTATTGTTGTTCTTTGATTTAAAAACTTTAGTGCTTTTAGTGTACTGATACGCTTTTCCCCAAAGTTTTAGTGCTTTTTGTAACTCAAAAGTTGGCAATACTGCTCTTTCTTCTTTCTCTTTTTCTGCTTTAACTTCATTTCTTTTGACTATCCGTACTTTTTAGCGTCCCTTTCCTTTTGTATTCGTTGCTATATTTATTCTATATGCGATTTCCACTCATTCTAGTTTTGCAGTGCGAAAAGTAACTTCGTTTCTGATAACTAATTGTAAAAAAGTGAATAATTTTTGCGCTAATTAGAAAGAAATATTGTTAATTTGTAAACTTGTGAAGACTTCATAAAAAGTGTACGTAAACTGCATAAGTTCCCTAGTTTTTGCCAAAAATATGAAAATGAAAAAAGGTTGTGAAAAGAATTTCGAAAAACAAAAAAACCCATCGACAAGAAGAGAAGTGTGTGTAGTGTAAGAAGAAGCAGAGAGTGAAAAAGTAGTAAACGAGAATGCAAAAGAATTGCATGTAGTGCATAAAAGTGGAAATATAAAAACAACAACAAAGGTTGGAGCAATTTGTGAAATAGGTTTGGGGATTATATTTGCTATTTTCAATGGTTAGATTTTGTGAAAAGATTCATTTGGTGAATCCGGTATAGTGACAGTCGTTGTCGCTATAAAACAAAAGTGACGATGCTTGCAGCGCAGTAGCGTTGGACAGAGGCAAATCGGTGAACGTAGCAGCAAAACGGAAGAAGCAGCTGATTACCAATCTCGCAACTGCGTTAGATGCCGAACTACCAACTTGTTTAGCAAGAAAGTAAGATTTGTTCAAGCCAAAAATTTATAAATGATTTATATATCTACGTATGTATGTACATAAAATGTACGTGCATATTTAAATGTAGTTGAAATATCGTCACTTGACAACCTGAGCAGAAATAACCGTTTGATAATCGTTGGTACTTAACTAAATGCCCAATAAACATTTAAAAAATCAAGTTTGTAAGAACCTTTCTTGAAAGCTTCTTCGCGTTTTTCCCAAAAAATAAAATGTGGATTTTAAGGTTAAGCGTATAATATTTACTATAATATATATGTTGAGTTTTTTAGTGTTGTTGTGGTATTAATTCTGCCAATGGATATGTGAATGTATTACGTATCAAGTCGCACAAATTCCAAGTTTTCTTTTACCAGTGGAGTAAAATTAGTCAAGAACGATGCACTTATACTTAAACGCTGTCGAATGTAGATCTCCGTGGTTTTCTGGAACCTGAAGTGAACATGCAGAAATCAGCTGTTTGTAAATGCTGATGCCATCTTGGTCAAAAAGTTCCCGGAACAACCGCCAGATGACGCTCTAAGACAGCTGATTTTAATTGGGTTACCGCATCTGTGATTAACATTCCTACCAAAATTGTATCGCCATTGCTTGACATTTATAAAAATTCCACCGTCTTGAGTAAATCTACCTCTGCACTTACATATTTACGATTTTTACAGTTCTTCTACTTTGTATTAAATTTTGAACCAGGACCAAAAAACCTACGCCGTTTTCAGTCAAAAATGAAGGCTTTGCTCACAGTTTTTATGGATTACAACGGTATTGTACACCACGATTTTTTGCGAGAAGATCAGACTACAGAAGGGCTAATATCCGAATCTGTGAATTTTTGGCAAAAATGAAACAGATACCGTCCAACAGCTATCAAACCCCCCTGTTATGACTCCCTGCGATTTTTAACTCTTTGATCGAAAAAATAGAGTTCTACAAATGTTTTGAGAGCTGAATCAAACGCTGGCATAACTGAGTTGTAGTTGCTGGAGATCACTTGAAGGCAATAATATAACTTTTGTGTTACCATAAACATTTTTTTTGAATTTTCTGAATATGTTCCAAATACTTTTTGATCAAGGTGGTATACACACGTGCATATGTGTATATCGTGCTTTATATGCTAGAATAGGAAGAAAATTAAAAAAAGGGAAATTTAGTCGATGTTTTCAGGTTGAATTGATGAATTAGTAAACTATAGAAAGAATATTAAGAAAAGGATATGGATAAGAATGCTATAGGTATCATAAGTCTAGTATTTAAATACGTCCATGAATACGTGATGAAAAGAATTTTAATGGTGTGGCTAATATCAGACCTTTGACGGGTCTCAGCGGATGGAACTACGAATCGGTTTGTGTAAATGTATTAGTGATAACGAAAAAAATTAACACAATGTCACTTCGTTGCTATCTGAAGGACAGATTTGACGAATGCGTGAGTGTGTGAATGCATGTAAAATGATCGTGCAGTATTCTGCCGGCGAATCACCCCGTGTCGTGGCAGTCGAAGTTCCCCTAACAATTTTGTTTTTCACCATAGTTATTGGCCAAACCTAGTAACATGTCATCCTTGCTTTCATACATTTATGTTCTGCTGTTTATTTACTTCAATGTTGCTTACTACAGTTCGCCCCACCCATGCATGCCTTTTCATAAACTAATGCGGCGTTTTATGCGTATTAACTTTCAATTTTAATACATCGTGAAATAATTTATATACATATAAATTATAAAAAATCATGTCCTTCATTTGCAAAATACTTCTGTGAGCCCCTGTATGTATGTATGTATTAGGTTGGGGAATAATTTCGTATCGTTTCTACCGAAGACTTTTATTTAAACAAAAAATAATAATTATGTCAAGAAGTTAATTAATTATATATTCGCCGTTGCTGTTTACAACCTCTTCCTACCTCTCCGCCAAAAATCGCCTGGTCATGTGGCGAAGAAGTTATTGAGCCAGTTTTTAAGGACCTCTTTTTTATCGAAGGTAACGCCCTTCATATGGTTTGATAGGGAGCGGAAAAAACGGTAATCGGTCGGCGCAAGGTCCTTGTAGACCGTGGCATACTTATCGAGAATTTCCCAGTGCACCATGCCCTCTCAGTGCCTCCAAACACATGATTTTCTTTGGCTGAAGATCCGGTAAAACTCTCGGCTTTGGAGCATTTTCTGGGGCCAGCCACTCCTTTCTTTGCTTCATATTGGTGTACTCGTTTAGGCACCATTTCTCATCTCCCGAGACGATTCGGTACAAAAAGCTCTGTTTATGACCGCGTGTTGCTTGATGGCAGGCGAGATGCTAAGAAGCAATTTGAAGGCGGCTTTCTTTGTTTTTTTCGTTGAGTTCATGAGGCACCCAGGCTCCTAATTTTTCGGTAAATCTTTTTGAATGAAGGTTATTGAAAATCGTTTTATGATCGCAGCTCATATTTTTCGCCAATTCACGATTGGTTTGGCGACCGTTCTCCTTCAAAATTGATTTGAGACGTTCGTCATTTCAGAATTCAGAAGGTATTCCGCTGCGGGACGTGTCATCGAAAGAAAGAAAAGCAGGTGTCGAAAATGTTGATTTTTGCTTCGTGAGTATTCCATTTCTAAGCCTCAAAACTAATAAGAAATTAAATAACTCAAAAATACTATTAACATAGTTTTGTAGAGCAGAAAGAGTTCTATCGAATACCTACCCTTTGCCAAGTAGCAAAGAGGTCGTTGTAAAATAAAAGAAAATATAAAAATGCTATGAACATATTTCCCAACCCAATATCGTTTGTTTTTGCATATTTTCAAATCGTAAGCATCGGAGCAAGCTTTGCAAAGTTTAGATAGCTTTTTATTGACAAATGATTTATAAGGGATAAGTTTAACTGAAAGGGGTAAGTTTAACTACAAAAATAAGTTGTTAGTGTGATGACAACTGTTTTTTTTTTTAATATCTTCTTACGAGTGGGCACAGATTTATAAATTGCCAAATTTTGACTTAAAGGAGCTGATTTCGTTAATTTACTGAGTTTTGCGATGAAAAAAAATGCATTGCCACCCCGACGTTGGTAATTTTAGAGGTCAAAGTAAGCGCCGCTGTGTTTTTAAAAATACTTCCAAAAACGTCATTCCGAAGACGGTTAAAATAAGACTTATGCCCGAATTCTGTAAGCGAATCTCATCTCAAGTCACTAAAATTGAGATTATAAATTAGTGACTCTTTTTGTGACTTTAGACGGTTTTGCTATTCAATAAGGGAAAGTCACAAGACTTTCACCAAATATTATGATGAAAATAAATAGAGACAGTCAGCTGATGGCACGTATCGGCTAGAGATAGTCAAAAAGTTGAGCAAAAATTCACTTATCGATTCCATATGTAATGGAATTTTTTAAACTCATTCATGAAGCGAAATTCTTCATAAAAAACATAAAGAATATGAATATTACTAAGCTCATACAAAATAACGTTTTTAATTTCTGTTTTATAAACCTTTTACCTGAATCGGTTTGTCAACAATTTAATTGAGACAAAGAAAATTAATAATCGATAAATGTTGATTTGCTTCTCTATATACATTCCGTTGAAATGAACGAGCTGGGAACTCCGCTCAAATTTGTTAAGTGGTTTGAGATCTTGAATAGGTTCCCAGCAGAAGGATTTCGGGAATCTAAAAAGCCACCTGAAAACGTCTTCGTCCAGAAGGAATGGGTGTTTTGTGCTGCGTAAACTTGCCGAAATCCGTATACGCATATTTCTAAAATGTCAATAAATACACAATTATTCGTGTTCTTAAGAAATTTTTACCCAAAGCATATTACTTCGCTTCATTTTCGCGCTTTTTTTGCAATATATATAAAATAATTAATTCCTCTTCCATATTTCTCGTTTTGTGAGCTGCTCAGAAGTATTGTAGATCACTAATTAGTGACTTTTTTTTGAGACTAATGACGTGAGATTACTTACTGAATTGCAACTAGTCTCAAAATCAAATTTCACCACGAAAAATCTCAATTAGTGACTTGAAACTGCTTACAGAATTCGGGTATTAGGGATAGTAAGAGGCCCGAAAAAATGATGATTTTCAATAATTTTTTTTTGCCAGCCTATTGCTTTATTTTACAAAAAAAAGCATAAATACATCATGTTTCATCTTGGCATTAGCAAAATCTCAAAAAAGAAAAATTAATAATTGTAAAAGTTATCGCTGTTTGTGTGGAGCCCGTTTCTCCAGAAGTCCCTTGCGGTGATCATCACAAGTCCTTGGAGATTCATCTAAAATCAATCGGACAAGAGAAATTAGTTTTATTAATAGACAATGTTTTTTAAAATTAACAATATGGCGGCCTCAGGAAATATTTTTTAGATTTCCGAGAAAAAAACCGACAATTAAGTGTTAAAAAAAATCGAAATTTTTGAAAAAAAAAAATCCTTCGATCAGTTCCGAGTTTTTTATGCTTACATTTTATTGAAATCTACCAAGCGGTTTTTAAGTAACAGTGATCACCAGTTCAACCATAGTTTTGAGAAAAACGCATTTATAGTTTTGCTATCGATTCCGGTGCGCCCGAGCGCCCTTTGTTAGTTGTTGAATAACTCGAAAAGTATTTGTCGGGTTCACTTCAAATTTTCACACAATAGTTTAAGATATTATACTTTAAGAAAATGCAAAAAAAATCCAATTTTTTGAAAATTCCGACTACCCCTAACCCCTTAATTTTTTTCTACAGCACGTCAATGCACCGATTAACGCAACAAAAGTAGTACGAGACAATTTAGGAAAAAATAGTATTACGGTTGTGAAGTGGCCACCGTAAAATATAAACCTGCATCGAGAACGCCCGGGCAACCTTAAGACTGCGTATTTCTCAGGATAAGCCTCAAGAATTAGCAAGAATTAAAGAATCGAATTGATCAATGTCGAAAGATCAAGTTTACTAAGGATGAATATTTTACGCAAATGAATTTTAATCTCGCGGGCTTGGCAATATGAATGCGTTGTATTTTTCTCTTAATTTTAATACCTTATTAATGTTTTTTATGAAATTATATTTATGATAGTTGAACACTGTAGACCTCATTCTGACAACGTCGCCAAATGTTCATTGCAAAAGGTAAAAAAATGTAAAAATTCCTCCTCCTGAAAATTATCGTATGAAGTTGTCTATTTCTAATGCCTGCAATGGTTGTAACACCTAAACTACTTAGAAAGCCACTACGCTTGAAAGGACTGCTGTGAAGTTTTTGCTTAGTTCACTCGTTATACATAAAGGGTGACTTTTTAGCTATTATCTTTTTAAACAGTTGGTTTAAACCACTGACGCACGTTTCGTGTTTTGTTTTACTGTCAAACATCTCTAGTTTGGTCTATAATTTAACCATGAATCGTCTTACAAACGAACACCGCTTGCAAATCATTGAATTTTATTACAAAAATTCGTGCGATATAACGCCTTTAGATTATTTTTTGTGGGGCTATGTTAAAGCTCATGTCTATTCAGACAAGCCTGCTTCAATTACGCATTTATATAAATAATAAAGCATTTATATGTGAGATACAGGCCGAAACAATGGAAAGAGTATGCCAAAATTGGACTAAGCGGATGGACCATTTGAAGCCCAGTCGCGGTCAACATTTGCATGAAATAATCTTCAAACATTAAATTATATGGACTGTACTATCAATTTAAATAAAAATTTCATGCATTTTTCTGATTTTTACGTGTGTTTTTTTTGAAAAACTTTCCAATAGCTCTTAAAAAATCACCCTTTATATGCACGTATGTATCGCAGATATTTTCACGCCTTGTATTTAATACCTTGCGAGGTAATTAAAATTATACACTACCGAACCACATATATGCATACGCATTCCTACCCCTCATTGTGTTAAGCGTTAAATAGTTCTAATTTGCATGTAAAGGGAGTTCTGCATTAGAGTGTCAAGAGCCTGAATGCTACACCTGCCACCACAGAGTGAAATGTGCCAGTTGAATGGAAAAATGCATTGTATTTCACGAACTCCGGTACATTGAGACGCGAATGTGAAGGCCAATGACGGTGTGTGTTCGTGCTATTTCTCAATGTCAGTGATGAACGCACATTAGTAGGAACTAACTTGTTGGTAAACAGAGAAAGAAAAGAGATTAGAATATATAAGCACTACTTTGTAGATATATAAATATATTACGCGCGTCCTCGGGCGATAAATCTTATATGATTTGGCATAAAACAATCTCAGATAAAAAAGCAATGTTGAACGCATTCTTTCGTTACATCACTAAAGAACATGAATTCAAACCATGATTTATTGTAACAGCCTTAAATTGTCCTCTTTATTTTTTGGAGTGTACTATGAGCAGACAGTACTTTGCCCGATTTACATGAGAGCTGTTCCGGTGACGTGGAACCGACTGTCGGGAGATCGCGCCTTAATTGGTCTTCTCTGGTTGGCCATGTAAACTTACTTTCTTGCTTAATTGTTGCCCTCAATAATTTTTTGTTTTTGTTTTTATTTGTGATGCCCTAAAAAACTTCTCCTTCACATAAAGGTAACATATAGGCTGAAAAGTCCTGGGCCTAACACATAGGTAGTAGTTAGTACTAACCCTAGAAAGACAGCTGTTAAAATTTCATGATATTCTATTCAATGGATTCGTGAGTTGTTGTGTACTTTTGTTAGTTTCAAAACACTGGATCGAAAAGAATTTCGTGTTTTAATTTGACACAACTTCTTTATGGGAAAAATTCCGTTCAAGCGAAGCAATGGCTTGAAAAGTGTTATGGTGACTCCACTCCATCAGAACCAACAATAAAACGATGGTTTGCAGACTTCAAGCGTCGTCGTAGAGACACCGATGATGCACAACGCGGTGGACGTCCGGCAACACCAGAAAACATAAAAAAAAAAAATTCACAAAATCGATTTGAATGTTCGAAAGATGAATTTGCGTGAGTTAGCTGAAATCGCAAAGATATCAAAGAACGTGTTAGATTTATATAGCTCGAGTATTTGACTATGAGAAAGCTCTGTTCAAAGTGGGTGCCGCGTCTGCTCACTGTTTTGTTTCATCAAGACAACGCACAGTGTCACAAGTTAATCAAAAGAATGGCAAAACTATATGAATTAAACTTCAAATTGCTCCCACATCTAACGTATCCGCTCCCAGCGACTACTGGCTGTTCGCAGACCTAAAAAAATGCTCGCCAGTAAGGAATTTCACTTGAGGTTATCGCTCAATCTGAGGTCTATGTTGAGGCAAAAGATTAATCGATCTATAAATGTTAGTGCGGCGCTGGAATAGAGCTAATTTTGAACGAAAAATACTTGTTTTCTTTGTTAGGCCCTGGACTTTTAAGTTCATGTATTAAGTTGAAACTTAAAACTTGTCATGCAACATGCTCAGGCAGGTAATCGATACTCCAAACGGTTAGTACTACTAGACACACTGGATATTAGAAATGCTTTCAACAGTTTAAGTTGGGACGACGTAATTGAAGCCTTAAAAGTAAATTTCAAGATCCCGAATAATATATTGAAGACTGTTCGTAGCTATCCAAGCAATCGCGTGCTCTTATACGAAGCGCGAGAAGGATTCAAGACTAAACAAATAACAGCAGGTACGGCCCAAGGATCAATACTCGGACCTGAACTTTGGAATATATGCTACAATGAAATCCTTCGAATAGAGAAGCCTGAGGATGTGCATTAAGTGGGATATGCAGATGACATTGCAGCTGTAATAATCGCTCGAAACGCTGACGAAGCCAAAAGGAAGGTAAATCAGATTATGATCCGAGTTCAGACATGGCTAGAAGACCATGGATTAAAGCTGGCCACAGAGAAAACAGAGCTAATCCTTCTAACGTATCCCACTAGGAGTATACATACAAGTGCTCGATGCCACTTTATCGACAAAAAGAGTGGTCAAGTACCTAGGAGTGCAATTAGACACAAGGCTAACTTACTGGGCGCAATTAGACACAAGGCTAACAAAGTAAGCGCCATGTTAAGTAAGCTCATGGCAAACCTTGGACGTCCAACGCAGAACAAGCGAAAGCTTTTAATGGGCACGACGAACTCGATTCTTTTATACGGATGCGAAATATGGGCAGATGCGCTAAGGGTGCAATGCCGACGGAAAATTCTGTAATATGTGCAACGCACCTGCGCTCTCAGAGTAGCTTCTTCATACAGAACAGTATCTGAAGCAGCGGTTTTAGTTATCAGCGGAAGCATCCCTATAGATAATCTAGCAAACGGAGATGGGAGGCAAAAATCTCAGGAATCCCAGTACCACGCTTCTCCGATATCAGAGTTCAAAAGCTCACATTTTGGCGGGCAAGATGGAACTCTGAATGGTACGGTACATGGACAGCGAGACTAATATCCGATCTAAAAAAATGGGTAGAAAGAAAGCACGGTGAGCCTACCAAACTGCATATGTGGAGATACTGAGTATGATGATGCTTCTTTAAATGCGAGGGGTGGAGCATAGAGAGAACAGGTCTGCAACGAGCTATTGGTGTATTTACTCATGATCGAGAAAATGATGATAGCCGAAGAAAAATGGAATGCCGTCGCAAATTTCTCGGAGGATTTTATCCGAAAAAAGAAACGTGAAATGGAAAGTTATGCTGAAAAGCATTGAGCATAGGATTCAAAAAACAGGCGACTCTGGACGGAGAGTGAGTAAGTAAGTATCCTTCTTAGGACGCCGTCTTGGCCCTCTACCTCGAAGCAATGCGGAAGCAGTCCCGGGGTGGAGGGAAAAATCCAAGAGAAGAGGAGGGATATTTTCAGTGGAATCACCACACACGTAGTAGCGACGGTTACTTTATGGTGCGAAGGCATTTTCGGCTAATTCCTCCTCGCTGTCTTTATAAAATCCTCTGGTGAATTTCCTTGCTTCATGTTTACAAGTAACTCTAGTTGACTCTCGTTAGTAGTTTTTGACCTAAAAACAAATTTGTTTCATTTTTTCCATTGAAAAGTTTAAATTTTTACATTTTTGTGCACTGCTGGCTCACACTTCGCTGGCGGAAAAAACATTTGATACTTACTTTTCCCCAAAACGTAATTGCCTTAATGGAAGTTCGTTTGCGATAAGAGAAAATGGAAAAGAGAAAAAAAGTTCCTAAAAATTTTTATTCGTGATAGGAGGAAAGAGGATAAACAAAATTTCCCGGAGAATTTCTATTGAAAGTCGAGCTGTATATTTTACTAGAAAATGCTTTTAAAAATTTACAAGTGGTAAATTGGCAAGCCGCTGAGTATTTCCCACTTAAAGGCACAATGTCTCTGATAAAAAAGAGTTTTGCATAGCGAATTTCGCAAAAGAATATGCATTTATGTCAGTGTGTTCATATGTACATTCATAGATATTCATATATGTATTTCCTTCAATTAACCAGCAACTCAAATCCTGTTCGCCTTGAATATTATAAACTGGGTGAATCGGTATGCACATCTACATATTTATTTGCTTTTAGTTTTCCTGCATTTTTGAGGGACGCTATGTTTGAGCCTTGACCTTCAAATGGTGCACGCGCTTTAGCAGTACTCTCGTTAATGGATAAACAACACCGGTCAAAGGCAAAGCATAAATAGAAACTAAAGGGTCATTTCAAAAGTGATGTAGTGAATAAATCTTAAATGGTATCTTTTTATGTCATCTTTGATATTTGTCAAGTAGATAGATGTACAATTTTAAACGATAGAACGACTTGTTAAATTTATGGAAAGTCATTGTGAAAATGGTCGATCTTAAAGAACAACATATCGTAAAATTCGTGATTTTTTGGTGGAAATAATCGTTTGAATGAGTCGACAATTCAATATTTGGTGAACAAGTTTCAAGAAACTGGTTGTATCAGGGATAGAAAACAGATGGCAGACCAAAAATCGGAGTTCTGTTTCGAATATATGTAGCAAAGTGTTGCTGAACAACCCACACACAACAACATCGACATCTCGACGTTCTCAACAATTAGGCATTCATAAATCGACTGTTTAGCGAATTTTACCCTTAGACGTTCCCATGGTGGACATTTAAGGGTGGTCTAGAAATTTCAAAAAATCGGTATTTTGTTTCTTCGATATATCGAAAGTATAGTATCTTAAGATATATTGTGAAATTTTCGTGCGGAAATTCCCAATATCATAGCTTCTACAGCCCATTAAGGTAGCGAGCGGTCCGCGCGCTCCTGTACCTCAAACTTTAAACTCATTTATTTCGAAACGACTTTTTTCGTTCTGGTGTTGTCAAAAACAAAGTGCATTTAGCGTAGTACACATAACAGAAGTGAAACTTTCAAGGCAGACAAGGAAATAAGGAGAGACCCGCCCCAAAAAGTAGGCACCAAAAATATATTTCCTACAAGTTTGCACCAACAAACAAGCGCCAAAAAGTAGGCAGTATTATTTCTCACTAGAAATTAGCAACCACAAGGAAAAACTCAGGAAAAATAGCCTAAAGTGTATCTAAGATATACATATATAAGGTATAGCTCTCTCTCTCCTTTTCCTCTACGTTATATCTTTTTTCTCTCTCGCGGAACAAAAATGCCCAAAACGTTGCATGGCCTTGAAATTTTACTCTCCATTCTCGCTCGTCCATCGACGCCTAAGAAGTTTCACTTCAAAAACTATACAACCGAATCGTCTGAAGTTTTAATATGATGGGCACAACATCAATCGCCCGTACTAGAATCATATTATTATATCAATTATTTCGAATTTTTTTGAAAAAAAAAAAAACGATTTTTAGAGTATCAAATTCAAAACCGCGCCATTTTGTCAATTTTTTTTATTCTCATAGCGGGGCATAGCTACAGTCATACTAATTAATAATTTTTTTAATTTTTCGTATTTTAGATAAATAGAAGATCCAAAATGAACAACACCGTCCAGTCAACTTCAGTGCCATTTTTAAAATTATTATTTTTTTTATTTTTTTTAAGAAGTTAAATAAAAAGCCTAAGAAATGTAAATATCGTTTTTCATTTTTTTATTGTAAAAAAATGCATGAAAATACCCTAAATTTTCGAGCTCTAGACCACCGGGAACCCTTAAGTGATGCCATTTTTTCACTAATAATTGTTAAGCGCCGTATTTTCAATAAGAATAATGAAGCCTGAAAGAATCCGAATTTTTACATTTTTATTTTAAAACAACATCTAGGAGCCTTTTTGAAGCATCCTTTACAATAAAAAAGTAACCAGGAGGCTTGCAAGCGAAAGCTTAGCTTCTATTACATAGTATTTTTTATTTTATGTTATGCAACAACAACAAGAACATTATTAATGCCATCATTGTGAAAACACTTTAAAAAGATCTTAAATATGTTTTTTTTTTTAATTCCTGTTTTAGAGTGTTTACAACAAGGCTAAATGAATCGCGTTCCAATCGAGCATCAAGAAATAAAAAAACTAACATGAGTGCGAAAAACTAGTGCCTGTGGGAGTGTATTTAAAGCGTTTATGTTAGTGGAACATAAGATCTGCGGCCTACATTAAATGATGACTTTACAAGCGCTTTGTTCTTTGGCCATCAGTTTGTCACCTGCAGCTTGTGGGTTCTCTTCGTCCTACACTCCCTGTAATATGATATAATTTTCATGACTGCTTTGTGTTCAACATCAACAACTCCATAATATGCGTGCTATTATTTAAAGTGAAGTGCTAGAGGGAAAGGAAATCGTTTGCAGGCTTGTCCGGCCTCTACGTTTCAGAGCACTTTCCCATAGTTTTGGTGAGTAGAGTAAATTTTTTTCTACATACTAATTATAAACTTTTTTGTTTCAAACTAGAAATTGTTAACTTTTAATTTCTTTCATATTTTCAGAGTAAAAGTATTTGTTGGACTATAAAAACAACAACTTAATACGACATTTGTTTTATTAGTGTTCTGTATATTGAAAGAAGAGAAAAGAAAAAACAAAAAAAACCGTAAACAACGTGGGAAAAACAAGGATTGCCTTGGAGTGCCCATAATATTAGTAAGTTATAAAATAATTTTTACACTATTTTAATTGGCATATTGTGTGATTGAAAGGCATTAGAATTGTGCATATAAAATCCGGACACCAAAACAATTTAAAGTTTGCTAAATTACATTATTGCATTCGAATGTTTTGATATTTCTTTTAAGGGAGAAATTGGGAAATTATTTTTAATTTATATTAAAATATTTCAATTTATACTAAAATGCGATTTGGTCAAAAATACAATGTATCTCCGCGGCCAGCAACTTAAAACCAAAAAGCTTAAAATCGTCAACCTGAAAAAAATGAGAATGAAATTTTCCATATAAAACCCTTAAGAAATACTTAGTATCATCAATTACCCAGTCGACCGAACCGTATTTTTATACAGCGGGCAGGTAAGTATTTTAATTGCTTGCAGCAAAAAAGGTTAAACTGGCGGCAATCGGCAATTGTATCTCATATTATTTGTGGCTGTTCATTAGATTTGAGAATTACTAGGTAGTTCAATAACTTTGCGGCTCGATTAGAAAGGGTTTCGCTACTAGGCTAATTTATTTTTGTAATGTTGGTACATTCTTCATATGAACGTATGTGAAATTTCATTTCAATCTGTCAATTCATTCTTTGGTTAATGGTTTTTCGGCTCCGAAACGAATTCAGAAATTGGTCAAAAAGGTGTTAACATCAGTTTTTTGGGATGCAAAAAGGAATCGGCCGCCTTAGCCGAATGGTTGGTGCTTGACTACCATTCGGAATTCAGAGAGAACGTAGGTTCGAATCTCGGTGAAACACCAAATTTAAGGAAAAGTTTTTTCTAATAGTGGTCGCCCCTCTGCAGGCAATGGCAAACCTCCGAGTGTATTTCTGCCATGATAAAGCTTTTCATAAAAATATCTGCTGTTCGGAATCGGTTTAAACCTGTAGGTCCTTCCATTTGTGGAACAACATCAAGACGCGCGCCACAAATAGGAGGAGGAGCTCGGCCAAACACCCAAAAAAGGGTGAACGCGTCAATTGTATATATAAAATGAATTTAGTTTATGGATTACATGCAAACTGGTAAATTAATAAATATTTTTATCTGAATATTACTGTAACCTTTTAGACTAACTGAAAAAAAAATCGTGAAAAGGACCCTGTTTGCAAAAGAAAACAATTATTTTTCATCAGGACAATGCACCGTATCAGAAGAGTATTTTGGCAATGGCTAAAATCCATGAATTAAAGTTCGAATTGTTGGAACTTCCACCATACTCACCAGATTTCACCTCCATTTGTTTCCAGTGCTAACAAAATTCATGCATGAAAGGCGTTTATCATTAAATGAGGAGGTCGTAACTGTGGAAGCGTATTTTGCAGCCCTTCCAGATTCTCACTTCAGAGATGGAATTCATAAATTAAAATCTCGTTGGAACAAATGTACTGAACAAGAGACAATACTGAATAATGAAAATAAATAACTTCAAACCGTAAAATTGTATTTTTCTTATCGAACCGCAAAACTTATAGAACAACCTGGTATGTATGCCTTTATCTTACAAGAAAGGCAAATTTACTTATTGATCAGTACAAATGTACGTATGTATTCTATTTTATAACAGCAAACAAAATACAGTAGCTCAATAAAAAATTCAGACACCCGAGTAATATGATTTTAAATAAAAAAAATATATTAAAATGCAAATCTAATGCGTTTATGTGCCACATTTATTTTCGTTCTTCAATTATTAATTCTTCAAAATTAAAAAACAAAACATAAACAAACTTCAGCAAAAACTTACAGGGTCGGTCACTTTAAGTGTAACCAATTTCAGACCGCTCGCGCAGCTGATGCACGGGCACGGGCTATCTGTTAGTTGACTAATTGACAGTTTACAAGCGCGCGGAAGCATTTTGCCGCCACAGGTAAAGGTTTGGGCCGCTGTAAGCGCAGATGGGCGCTCTCCAATCGTTTTCATTGAGCCTGGCGTCAAGGTAAATACGAAATATTATCGGGAAAGTTTTCTGGAGGTTGCTTTGAAGCCGTAAGCAGACAAACATTTCGGTGGCAGACCATGGACGTTTCAAAAGGACTCGGCACCGTCTCACAAAGCTCGATTGAACCAAGAACGGCTAAAAAAAAACGTTCCGTACTTCATAACGTCCACACAATGGCTTTGAAATTCACCCGTCGCGAATCCGATGGATCATTCTCTTTGGTCCATTAGGAAAGAAAGGTCCAAATTAAAATATTCACCAGTCTCGAGGCGTCTAAAAAAGCCATTGTCCGAGAGTGGGCCAAAATACCTGCAAGTCACATTCGGGACCTTGCGAAAAGGTGGTCATGTCGAGCAAAAGTAAATTGATTCTTAATTTTGTGTTATTTTCACGCATTTTTTACTTTGTATTGAGTGCCGGATTCTGTAGCATGACAAAAAAGAAGTCGGACTTATACGTATAAATATAAAGTAGAATTAGGCAAATAATATTTAAGAAAAAAATTAATATTATGTCGACAATCGTTTATTTTTTCTCCCAGCATTCAGTCTTCTTGGGTGTTAAAGGATCTATTTTCCCCCACTCTCCTTTAATAGCATCTTCTAGGTCGTTCTTATTTCTAATAACAAGCTTTTTCAGTTGGTTTTCCAAATGAGCCCACAGATGTTCAATTACATTGATGTCTGGAGATTGCGGAGGGGTTTCAAGTACTTTAGGACAGTTGTACATAAGCCATAGACGGAGATCAAGTGCTTTATACTTGGGATCGTTGTTAGCTAGTACTGGAAATTGTAATTAATTCCCAACTTGTCAGCACTTTTTTCAGACCAAATTTTCTTTCATAATTGTTAAGTATTGTTTGTGGACTATATTGTCGTTAATGAATCACAAATTTCCAGTACCAGCAGGGGTCATACAACCCCATACCATTACCACCCCATGTTTAACTGTCGGACGTAAGTTTTTTCCAGCAACTTTTCATGAGGTCTTCTCGACAATCATATCATCTGTCTTAAATATGTTAAACCTGCTTTCAGCTGCGAATAAAACGTGCTTCCAGAACTCGATCTCCTTATATCTTTGCGAATTTTATTCTCTTGTGTCGGTTAATCTCGTGTATGAAAGGTTTTTTTCATGCAACTCTTCCATTAAAATTGTTCTCTCGTAACACTATACGTATACTTTCGGGGTTGCAGTTTATATTAAAGTGTTGCACGACTTCTGCTGCGAGCTTAGGAGCACTTAGATATGGATTTTTCTTAATTCGTTGCACTATCCACCATTCATCTGCATCCGGAAACAGTTTTGTTCGTCTCGGTTTCTTCTTATTTGTTCACAAATTTTGTTTCTTTGAATCGTTTTATCCCGTCGTATACAGTCGAACGGGGTCTATCTACTATTTCTGCGATTTCCCGAACGGTTTTATCCTTTTCGTGATGACTAATAATTAAATTTCTGACTGGAATTGGGCTGTGTCCACGCTGTTTACCCATATCTGGAATTTAATTCAATAAGACACAATTGAAATTTTATTTTAATTTATTACGTTTGGTTCTTTCTTTGCACTGTTTTACCGAGAGAAAATTAATTGTAGGATTCCCCGTTTTAAAGTGCCAAACAATCGCAATAATGCCAGATGTCCGATCTCTTTTGAAACGAATTGTGCGATTGCTGCATGATAAATTTTTTATAATAAGGAGGTAATAGATTGGTAAATTATTATTACTATTTTTTAAATTCTATTTGAATCTCCAATAGAAATGAAACTTGGTGGAGATGTTAGTGAGGTGTTAAGAAACACTCTTTATAACTCCAAATTATTCGGGAAATAATAATTTCGTAATTATTTGCCTTCAAAATGCCCTCGGGAACTTCACTATAATTTGCCACTATCACACGCGTGTTTTTGTTATTTTTATCCTTATATTCGAATTATTTTTATTAAAATTAAATGCAAATGCATTTGTCCAATACAGTCACTTTCCAATTTTAAACGCGAATAAAAAGAAGATTGGAATGACAACAGTATGGTGTTGCCGCATGCCTGCAAATGAAAACAAATATTAAGTATTTGAGTTTAGTGTTAATGATGGGGATGGGGGTTATTGTGCCTCCTTACTACATACACGCATATGATGTTTTAATTTTGGGTTCAATGGTTTTAACACGGAAAGGAGTTCTACGCAAAAATACTGTGGATTGCGTAGCCGGAGTGGGAAAAAAGTTCTATGCATGAGGACCCGTTTGTAAAACTGATCGAAGCAATACAATACACTTATAAACCGTAATTTTTGGATTTTAATTACTTTATTAATTTTAAATTACAGCAAAAAATACTGCAGTTTTACAATGAACCTTCCATTGAACATCCCTGCATACGAACTTCGTTTTTATTTCAGGTGTATGGCAACACCAACTTTTCGCTAAATTAGAGAACTTTAACATTAAATTACTTAAAAACTATAACCGGCAGGTTGGGTTTTCAGTTTTAAGATGGTGATACACCCCTCTATCCCCCCCTTTTAACCTTGTTTTCAAAGCGATATACATTATACTAAATATTTCTCGTTTTTTCAGTAACTACTTCATTGGTTCTTTGTCCTTTACAATCGAGACCTTACCTTCAGTTTGAGTTACAGCTGCTTTCTTTCCCGCATCAATCTTAATAAATGCTTATCTCGTGTGCCTAGTATTAAGTTTTTTTTCAAGTCGACTAGTTTTGGCAGCTAAAAATGTAGACGTACATGATTCATAAACGCTTATTATTCTTAAAATTAGTAAGGACGCGTCCCATTTGTTTCCTCATCACTATAGCAGCAGCCGAAAGAACTTAACTATCACAATCTCTCACTAGGCAGAAGCAGCGCACTTTGATTGGCTGTCAAGCTCACCTGTGCCATATCTAAATCATCTCATGGTGACTTATGCTGACTAAGTTGCGCAGCAATTTGTATACTCTGTGTAATATGCTTGTTTTCATGTACATACATACATACATATGTACGTGTTTACAATTAAGAGTTTTCATATTCGCAGAAGGATATATTTGATAAACATCAGCAAATTCTGTTTTTTTTATTGCCTTATTTGCTTCTCTTTTTCGCTCGCATTACTTTTCCAATGTGCCCAACATATTCGCGAGTTTAGCTAATTTTTCCCCAATTTTTATTTCGCTATTGTTGTGACGTTTTCTGTTTTTCTTTTCATGTTGTACTAAGCTATTTTTACGTTAACCTGCTTTCAATTTTGCTGTATGAGATGAGATATTCGCGTTTCGTGTGTGCTGATACGCTAGTCGCTTGCAAGCAGCTGGCTTGTCTGTAGGAAAATGATGATCGGGCCAATGATTGCCTTTTGGGCATTGTTCCATTGTAAATTTACCCGATTTTTACAAAAATCGCACTGGATTGTTGGGTCGGCTAAAGCTTAGATGCTCTTCTTCTCGAAAAGCATCTCATCACAGCAGGCGGATTAGGTGTTTTAACAATGAAAAACTACCAGTCAAAAATTTCAAGTTGTGCATAATCTCATCTGTTCAGTATATCTTCTGATGTTGAGAGCACTAGAGTGTAGCAGGCTTTGTTGGCTCCCAATTAATGCTTTTGAACAGCACCTGCAAATGTTAAAACTTTATCTTGACCGATTTGCGGGTATCGTTATCTTTCGCGGAGGTGGCGTAAATTGGATACCAAGATCGTGCGCTTATCGGACTTTACAGACTTTTTATTGTGTCGACCGATGTTCTCAAAGTTAACACCACTTAGGAGTTTATTCAAATTCAGCAGTAGCAGCTATTGAAAATTGGTTCTCTCGGATCAGTACGAAATCGTGGCTGGCATTTTAACGATGCAATAACGAGTAATGAGGAAAATACGAGATAACTTAAGACACCTGTGTAACCAATACTCCATTCTTCCGAAAAAGAGACGGAGTTCATGAATTCCGAATTTTTTGTGGATCTAAGAGACACAGCTAAGTTAAGGATGCGACAGTTGGTCAGATTCGCTGACTACACACGTTGTTCATCGTTGGTGGGAGAGACTTCATCTATTTATGAGGTGTCGCAATGGGCCCAATCACAGACCGTCTTTTGGTATCCACTCCAATCTAAGCTAAAAATATATTTGTTGCTTGTTTAACGACATATAAAATGAATACTTAATTCCCCACTCAGTTCAACTATATACTTCTACTATTTGTCACGGTTTACTCCCAGCTGACAGAATCCGTATGAGTAATGAATGCAACGATATCGGCACCATCTGCGTAAGTTAGCACTTCATGCGCAGAACCTAACAAGTAATTTTGTTTCTTAGTAATGTCGATACAGTCACGAATATAACATTTGAAATGCTGTTGCTCCCGAGGTCCTACGGGGCTTTTCTACCACTTAGTTTCGTTTGCTATGTGTTGACAATGTGCTCACACACCATGCGCTCATTCATTTAAAGTATGTAGGTATGCGCAATTATAGAAGCATAAATTAATCTACCCGTTTACACAGTCGGACTCAAGATTCATTAAATTAGCTGTCAAATTTGTGTTTGCTTGAAGATTTATGCTAGTTCATATTGGATTTAGCGAGTAGGCGGCATATAATTTGGCAGCACTGCTTTATTTTTGTTTTGACAGTTCGCATAGTAAAAAATTTGTGGAACAATTTGTTGTGATAAAAGAAAAGCAAACGAAACAGAAACATCTAAAAATATACAAATGTACACTCAACGATTAAATTTGGTAAGCAAATATAATTAAAAAAAAATAGCCCTTGGAAAAATATCGCTTGAGAGGTAAGAGGCTAAAAACAATGTTGCTTGAAAATCGATAAACTTTTGTTGCTTTCGCTTGGCGAGCAGGGAAGTGGTGAGTCGAACCCAGCTAATACTAACAATTTGGAAGAAAGGCAAAAACATTCAGCAAATTATTTAATGGCACAATTGATTGCAGTAGTAAGCAATTGGCAGATAACCGCTGACTGATACATAGATACATGGGTTAGTTGCATAGGTTGCTCGATCTTTATTCGTTTGATTTGAATTTTTGTTGTTTCGGATGTTGCTGATGTTGAGATCGTTCCGTCTGAACGCTCGCAGCCCGGGGAAAATTCGTTTTTACTACGTTACTTTTTGTTTGTTTCTTGGTTGCTACTGTACAATAATTTTACTTTGCTTGCATTACTTTTGGCATACAGCCAAAAATCAAAAGCTAAAAGAACAACAATAATATGAGCGAGATCACCAAAAGCAGCTGCTGCGTTAGCATTAGTGATGATATCGAGCAAGCGCACAAAGCTAACCCTGCAGTAAACATAGCAGGTTCTGAACTAGCGATTTCTCCACACTTCGGTGATCTTCATCATCATAATTTGCTTGTAATCAACTGGAGAATTTAACGTTAAAATATCCTAGACGGAAGTAAATTGTCCTCGCTCTGCATTGCCATTCGTCAGCCACCTCGCTAGTACTGAAAAGCCAACTATTTCATTAGTGTCACCTGTCTTTTTTCGAAACAATCAACTAGTCTTTTTGTACATGGGGATGCCATACGGGATGTCAATTATCAGATTTCGATCAGAAATATACTAGTCTGATACTAGTTCTCATTATTAGTTCATATATAGACTAAAATCAATAATATGAGTAATTAAAAATTAAAAAAAAATATCATGAATACACTATACAAAATTTTTATTTGGTCAAATTTAAAATATTAAATGATTTTATTTAACAGCCTTATATTTACTACTAATATTAGTCCTCCCTTTCCTCGAGTATTGCTAAAATGAAAAAAAAAAAAAACAATTTATAAATATAATATTTCAAAATTTGCATAAATCCAAGGATTAAATAAAATCATTGTATAATCGGTACAAATTTGGTCTTTTTCGGACTAGTTCGATTTTAGTAAAGAAATCCTAAGTGTAGTAACCAATTAAAAAGGCCATCAATTTAGTTAGGAAAAATACTTTTATTCAATTCAAAGTAAAAAATGTGTGAAAATAATACAAAATTAATAATCAATTTCCTTTAGTTCGATGTGACCAGCTTTTGCCTTCACTATGGCCTTGAGATGGTCCAGGAATCGAAAGCTGCCCAGATGTGACTCGCAGGTATTTTGGCCCACTCGCGGGCAATGGCTTATTTCAGCGCCTCGAGACTGGTGAATCTTCTAGTTCGGACCTTGCTCTCAAAAATTACCGAAAGAGAATAATCCATCGGATTCGCGGCTGGTGAATTTGAGAGCCATTGTGTGGACTTTATGAAGTTCCGAACGTTGTTTTTTAGCCATTCGTGGTTCACTCGAGCTTTGTCCTGCTGCTTCAAAGCAACCTCCAGAATACTTTCCCGATAATATTTCGCATTTACCTTGACGCCAGGCTTGAAAACGTTTGGAGAGTACCCATCTGCGGTTACAGCGACCCAAACCACTACCTGTGGCGGGTGCTGTCTCCTGGTGGCCAATCGATGACTCAAATTCTCGTATGAACAGTCGGTCATATAACCCTATCGTTTTGGGAGTCTAAGAATTGCGCAATTTGAAACATTTTCTCGTCAGAAAACGCAATGTTCGGAAATTGACCGCTTTCGACCAAGCGAAGTTACTCCTTCGCTTTCTCAAGTCTGACTTGTTGCTGCTTTGGTGTGAGATCATGCGCCTTTTGGACCTTGTAAGTCTTGACTTTGAGATCACTTTTCAGTATGCGGCGGAAGCTACGGTCAGTTATTTTCAGTTCTTTCGCCATTTGATTGGCACTTCATCGGGGATTTCGCTCAAGTCACTTCTTCACATTTTGAACCATTTAACGTGACGTTGCAGTCTTTTGATGACCACCTCCATGACGTTTCGCGGTGCTACCAGTATCATTGTAACGAGTAATGGTGCGATAAACAAAAACTTTATTTACTTTAAGGTGCTCGAGCTCACGAACAATCGCTGGTTGTGATTTCCCAGCCAAATATAATGCAATCACACATTTGAAATCCATTACTTTCTTTTTTCGCATTTACTCTTGGCAAAATGCTCCCGCGCTCTTTTAACAATACTCTGGACTGTCATTTAGCCAACTAACAGACACTGATGCCCGTGCATCAGCCGCGCGAGCGGTCTGAAGTTGGTTACACTTCGAGTGCCGGACCCTGTAATAGTAAACTAGTATGTTTTTCTCAACACTTTGGTGTTTCACTGCCGGGAACATGTGTGCACATACACACGCACGCCCAAAATATTTTTACAAACTGTTGGACTTGTTTACACTATAAGTAAAAATTATTTCATTCTATTTAATCGCATGGTTTATTTTTATTGTCACTCCGTCTTCGGGTGCTTCTTCCCTGCTGACACGCGTACCTCCACCGCCATATTGTACACAAAGTGGCAAGCAGCCCATAACGCGGTTAGAAAGCTGAGTGCAGGACAAAAAATAGAAACTACAAAATCAAAGAAACAAATTAAAAATTAGATTCAAATCGGAAATAAGAGAAACAAAACATTAGAAAATGAATGGTTATTTAGTACATAGTTTGCATTTTTTCAACTCATTGTAGATTTGTGCGCGCGCATTCATCTATTTTATTTGCTATGGTTGCGCCGCTATTTCGAGAATTTCATTTTACAAGTGGTCGTCCACAAATACATGCTGTCACACATACACTCACTCACCGAATATTATTTTTGCTTTGCTAAAGGCACATTCTGTCAAAAAAAGTATCGAACATTCATTATACAAAAAAGCCCATTCAAATATTTGCAGGAAGCTAAGAAATTCACCAAAAATTTCAAATTTATGAAAAAAAAAATCATGGATTATGCATCTCGATAATGCATAATCTCACAAAGCTGTCATTATCTGTTGTGAACGAATTTCGGGATAAGGATCTCGCCGCAGATCATCATGCATACGAGCACCATCATCATTTTCCCCTGATTTTTCGCGGCTGACTTTTTCTTCGCTCTGAAACTCAAATTATCACTTACCACGAGTCTGCAGAAGTCATAAAAAGAACTGATGCCGATTTCGAAATATTTGTTAGACAAATGTTTTTATGATTGGTTTATTTGTCGGTTTATTATTCCGAAAGAGTTCCATCTTGAAAGAAATATAATGAATTTGAATGAATAACAAATAGTTCATGTTTTATTTACCGATTTCTGATACTTTTTTGACAAAAGGTACATGGAGCGTATCGCTGTAAGATACAACCAAAAGAAATTGATTAGCCATTTTATACGAGAAAAGTCACATAAATTTCGGCAGCTATCGGCAAGCACATCGAAACATGCAATTTGTAATTTCAAATATGATGAATCTATTCAACTGCAACTGTACAGGCATCTGTGGGTATTTGTGTGTGTCGATGTGTGCCTATAAAAGCCAAACACATTCACTTTGGCATAGTTTAGCGAAAACGTGTGCCATGTCGGATTTTGTGTCGTAAGTGTGCTGCGTTTGACTTAATCAGTATCAGAAGCAAAATTTTCGTTTTGACAATGAATGTAGAATGACGTAAACTTTAAAAACATGTTAAGTAGTTTTTGCGGCAGAATGCATTATAAAATATGTAGAAATAAATTTATAAAAACGTATGAGCCTTGTTTAATGTACGAGGGCATTCAAACAAAAGTTTGCTCTTAACTAAAATTAGTTTGATAGCTAACAATTGAACAGTTTGTTACTATCAAGGAGTACTCGCTGTCATACAACAACTGCTTGGGATTTTGGTCACTTAGGCGCATAACTACAGACTCGGTTGTAAGGGTCTAGTAGCCCGTGGAGAGTTTGTAGGTGCTCACAATGTCTGTCGTCTACTTTATAAGCCTGTCGTCTGTTGCGATCTCTACACGTAATCGAATGAGTACCAGGCGCATGATTTAAAGCTCGATCGCACGGATTTCTAGTGTCTCTTAAACTGGCAATCGCATACTGTGTTTTTAAATTATTCAAAAATGGACTCGTAAAACTCTTCGAAAAATTGTTTTTTAAGCGAAGCAAGAAATTCAGTTGTTAAATATACATGAGAAGCGAATCTCCCTTAATCAAAGTTTTCAAATCAACAAGTTTGTGATTCTGAATGGGGAAAGAAGGTTTCATACTACAATTAAAGATGAGGGACGGTACAAGGGCATGAAGCCTGGCCATAGGACTTTTCACATGTACACAGATGGCTCTAAAACTTTAGACGGAGTGGGAGCAGGAATTTACTGCTTAAAACTAAGGACTAGGCAGCCTATCAAGCTGCCAGACCAGAACAGTATTTTCCAAGCGGAAGTTTTTGCTGTGGGAAAAGCCGCAGAGCTAGCCTACACAAGAACAAGAAAGAGCTCAATAATTAATATATACGTGGACAGTCAAGCAGCTATAGAAGCAATAAGTTCATATTGCATTAAGTCCAAAAATGTTCAACGGAGCAGAGAGGCCATAGAAAGACTAGCCGCAAACAGAAGGCTGCATATCTATTGGGTACCTGGTCACAAAGGCATTATGGGGAACGAAATAGTAGATGAGATAGCAAAAAGTGCTGTTAGACTACCATTTGAACAAGAGAACGACATACCAAAACAGCTAAATACGAAATAGACGACTACATGAAAAAACGAATGGAAGCTTGGTGGATTAATTTGACCACATGCAAAACAGCAGAAGTTATGTGTAGTACTATCGACAAAAAACTGACTCAATTCGTACTTACGCTCTCGCGAAAAGTCTGCAGAACTATCATAGGTATGCTGACAGGTCCTAATCTATTGGCTGCACAAGCGTACAAGATAGGGATTGCTAACACGGATAAATGCAGGAAATGCAGAGAGGATGTTGAGGAAACTTTAGAACGCCTTCTGTGCGTCTGCCCCGCATTATTAAAAACGCGTTTAAAATGCCAGGGAGCCCACCGGATCTCCCAGCTCTGCTTAGATTCGCCAAAAGCGTTGACATCCTATTGATGCCTACTTTCAGTATTCGTAGAGGTCGGTCTCCATCTTGTATCGCTAGGGACCAAAAGGTCTATGCGTGGCTTAATGCCAACCAGGCTAACCAAACATAAGCTATATCGCGGCATCATTTGTTTGAGCCCCCACCACATCTTTGTTGCGCGCTTGTTGCCAAATACAAACATATTACATATGGATGTTCATATGCCATATATTGAGATATGTTTTTGCGTGTGCAGTTCTCTCACCGGCTGACATCCTAAATTCGCACAATTAACTCAAACTCACATCCAAAGTTTGCTTACGCTTTGATTTTTGTTATATGGGCCAAATGCACCACTGTCAGGTCATGTGGGCTAGTTACGTAAATAGTTTAATTGGAACATGTATATATGATACATACATTCTTATATACATACGTATGTATTTACGTCCGTCGTGCACAAGCATTGTAAATGCTAGCCATTTTCTGTATATAAACCATTTTTAATATATGGGAAGTAGTGCAACTATGTAATCCATGTGCACTTACATATGTATACGTGAACAGTAATTAAATTGCATACGTATTAGTATAACCTAAAAACTTCACTATTCATCGCAACTGCGAAAAAGCAAAGTTTTTATGAAATATACCCATAATTGTTCTAGTTATCACTCACTCACGTTGTTAGTCGTTATCAATTCTATTATCGCTTTCGTTTGTTTGCTTGCTTGTTGATCGGAAATCTTGCAACCCAACTCGATTCCTGGGCATCCCATTTGACTACCCATATTCATTTCACTTCACTTACGACACAATTATTCTTTTCTCGCTCATTAACGCAATTATGTGTAATGCGCCACAAAACACCAGCCAATAACAAATCTACACCTACACACACACGCACACACCAATCTGGGCATTCTCCCACCGCAAACACACAACCATAGTTGCGAACTATGTGCATATATAAATTTTAGCCGCACTCACATAAAGCAGAAGCCAGCCAACACGGGCTGTGTTGCATCCATTTTTTAAAGGATGCTTATTAAAGTGTCGGCACTGCAGCTTCTCCTACTGCAATGTTGTTGCTCTTGTTGCTTTACCACCTTTTACCCTGCACCGCTCACTATTTATCCATTGGCCTTTGCAGGCTTCGTTTTCCTCCATAATCGCGTGCATTATTTATTCTTTTGTTGGAGTTCCTGGTACTTGTCTTGTTTTTATCGTGTTTAAGTGAATTAATTAAAGCATTTTGTTGACATCATTTTAATTGAATAATAAAACATCCTACTTCACACTACATAGCAAAATGGGATTTATTATGAGGCATTAAAGTTAACGGTCGTGTGTTTTATAATTATGATGAAAACGCCTCTGATTACCGTGGTAAGTAAGCGAGCATAAGGGGTTTTCAATAAGTCCACTCGAGTTGTCTCTGTGTGAAAGCTACCGCTGTCAAATTGGCGGATTGCAGAATATGTGTTCTTCAAGTTGATGGGGGTTACGCAAATTCACGGAAGATCCATGCGACCGAAACCGAAAAATACACTGTTTTGCAATCTTATTTCTCCGAAGATACGCAAAGAGCTGCGCTTACTGTCTATGACGATCGATATCAGACGATGAAAGCAAACCTTTTATGACCACAAAGATTGGCTTCTATAGAATGGCGCTAATTGCCATACTGCGTGAGAAAGTTCCTATGCCTTTCCGTCCTTTCTTAGCCAAAGTTATGAATTATTTTAACAATTAAATAATACACGCCATTGGAAGCCACAACTTTACTCCATCTTTCAGCCAGCATACGGATTTCTGTGACGAAAAATTCGAGTTCTTTGGCTTGATCTATTCATTGAGCCAGTTTGCGATGCTCTCGTAAGAAGTGAACCGCTCTCCAATAAGGGTTGAATGCATTGATCGGAACAGATGGTAATCCGAAGGTGCAATGTCTGGGGAATACTGCGGGTGGGGCAAGATTTCCCAATTTTGTACCTCTAAATATTTTTGGGCTGATTTACCAACGTGTGGCCTGGCGTCGGCATGCAGCAAAATCAGTTTGCCATGTCTACCGTCCCATTCCGGTCGCTTTTCTTTGAGAGCTCGATTCAAACGCACTAGCTGCAGTCGCTAACGATCACCAGTGATGGTTTCACATGGTTTAAGGAGTTCATAATAGATGACACCTTTCTGATCTCACCAGATGCACAACATAACCTTTGAAGTATGAATATTTTTTTTTGCTGTCGATGGACCTGGTTCACCTGGCAGGATTCAACATTTTCGATGCTTAGGGCTATTATAATACATCCATTTTTCATTGCCAGTGACGAGGCGATGCAGAAAACCCTTTCTTTTCTGCCGTTCAAGAAGCATCTCGCACTCACCAAACGTCTCTCGATATCCCTCTCCTTAAATTGATGGGGCACCCAGTTACCTGCTTTCTGGACCATCCCCATAATTGTTGTAGTTGAGTATCTTTGAATGGCCCCTTTCGGGCCCCTTCGCGATCTATATCACTCACGTCGAAATTGCCACTTTGGAAGCGTCAAAACCACTTTTAACAAGTTGTATTAGATGGAGTGTGATTACCGTAAATATTGATCAATATACGACTCGTTTCAGCTGCACTTTTCTTTAAGAGGTGGCAATGCTGGTTTTTCGAGACGAACGTAGATATTTTTGTCATGAGATAAAAAAGGATCTTTACGCTTCAAACGAATGCCAAATACTGCGATCGAGACCTCACATTTACACCTTCAAATCACCAGTATATTACTAGAGCGGACACAAAAATATTATCAGCCGTGACACCTTCTTTTACGAGGGCAGAAACTTATTCCCATGCCCAATAATTGAGAAATTCCAGGCCTTCGTCATCTTGGCATTCACTAACCACCGAGATCATATGACGTAACGCCGCTCGACTATCTTCTGTGGCGCTATGTTAATTTGTTGATCTGTGCAGATACGCCATAAACTTTTGCCGCCATGAAGGTCAGCACAGCTCATAGCTCACAGAGCTCCTCATCCGATTTGTAGTGTGCGTCTTGATGTTGTTCAGCAAATGGGGAAATCTATAATTTTATGCCACCTCCGAATCGCAGCTTTTTTTTATGTGCAGCTTTTTCGTGACGAAGAAACAGTCGGAGGTTCGCAATTGTCTGCTGAGAAGCGACCGCTACTAGAAAATACCATATCTATCATGTGCTGTCATGTTCTATCATGTGGTAGTCAAACACGAACCCAGTCGACTACAGCGGCCGCCAACATATGAAATAAGAAGCCAGTGTCACTTAAATTGTTTGCTTTATTTAATTTTAAAGTTCGAGCACTCTTAACGAAGAACCCTATGTATAATATATTCATTTTAGTGCCAGAAATTCACAGTGGTGCCGTGTGGCTATTGAAATAGGGGCAGTGGTTTATTAACCCTTTCGCGCGCAATAGTTTCTGGTATGACTTTTCGGTGGGGCACTTGCTATATATTCAGATACAATGAAGGTAATCACTTCGTGATTGCAGCAAAATGATCGAAATCAATAATTGAATTAGCTTTTGGACATTATATATGCATTCTATTTTTGCGAATATAGCCGTCCTTTCCCATTTGTAATCCAAACTTGATAGCATAGGTCAGACCGGGAAGTCCCTTGTTTGTGGCTTTTATCGTTTGTATCAAATTTTGTTATAATTAATGACGGGGAATGTCGTCCTGCTCTTATGTTATGGCGTTTGCCGGTTTGTCCGCGAAAGGGTTAAAAGCTTAATAGGAAAAGTGGAAAAGCAACAAGACGTACATCACAAATAGGATGATGAGCTCGGCTAAACACCCAAAAAGGATTGTAAACGCCAATTATATACCTATTTATATATGTAATAAGTGAAGGAAAAGTGAATAATGTGATTATAATACGACGTGGTAATGGATACCAACAATTGCGTTCGACGCTCTTTTCTGCTGAAACTAAGGAAGCAGTCCAAATTTGGCTAGGCCATATATTTGGTTGTCCTGTGAGCGCACTAGCAGCCTAATTCGGATAAACTATTCGCTTACCAAAAACAAAAGGAAAGTGTAAAGACGTTTGCCAGATATGGTTCCTGGCTCGGAAGAGTCGTACAGTCCTTTTAGCTAGATTCTATCATGAAATATGATGTTATATATATATTAGTTAGGTTAGGTTTTTGTGACAGTTGGCTTATAATAGCCAACTCACTTAGATCATATAGGTCCGTTTTGGTGCCACTGTGTAACACGGGAACTTTACTGTTCACTTTTCATGGAACTAGTTAGATAGCTCCGTGACAGAGTCAAAATGGTATTTTCCTAACAACCTTGCTTTACTCCAAGCTAAGGCTGGCCAATTACAGAGAAAGTGTTCTTCTGTTTCTTCCTGTTCCTCGTCTCTACAACTTCTGCAGTAGTCATGCGAAAATATTCTTAGGCTAGAAGAGTGCCTACCAAACAGCCAATGACCAGTGACATAAGCCACGACCTTCAGGTTGCTCTCTCTTGAGAGGTTCTGCAATTTTCCTGACCTTTTTAATCTACTTGCCTGGTTATAAAATACGTATTTTCTTCTCTCACTGCAGAATATTATTTTTATCCCTAATTTGCAAGTTGCCATAGGAGTTCCAATATTGTCTCTGTTTTCAAACAGACGAAGATTAGTACCCTTTCTGGCTAGTTCGTCGGCCTTGCAGTTCCTTCAATATCTCTATGTCTCGGAACACATATAAGGCTGACCCTGAAGACAGTGCTAATATCATTTAGAACTTCCAGACTTTCCCTTGATCTTAGTATAGTTGCCTCCATTGATTGATGATGTAGTCCAGAAGTCGGATAATAATTATAATCCTAATTCTTTAGAAAAATAAAACTCCATAGCCTCTTATTTTCTAATTTGGATCTATCCTTGTAGAAATTAAGGGTTTACGGATGGAAAATGGTTAAAGACGTCAAGCTAATGTTTTTATTACTACTACGTAGCACTCATAATTTATGTACATTCGAAGTAGTCCGCAGTTGAGTCCCCTTTCTGTTCTGTCGTGGCCTAAGCACACGCAGAATTTTTTAATTGGGACGGGTCGCTGTTGATAACCGGTAAAGCGGAGATGACATGAATCGGCTTAAAAGATCGGGCGATTCGTGTGTAATTTGAAGTCACCACAAGTGTACCTTTAAAGTTAACATAACTCAGACCTTTGCTGAAATTACGCGGGATCTATGTAGCAGAGACATAAGAAATTGGACTTCTCGGATGCATGCTACTGTGCGAAGCCCCGGCGAACATTTGACTTGTGCTATATTCCATATTTGGTGGCATATACATGTCCATAACCTGAAAGTAGAGATTCGTAAATACCTCACATATAGTTTGTTCAATTGTTTGTTTATAAGGACTTTTCGCCATCAATTATTACTGTAGAAATATGGGTTGCTCAATTTAAACGTGGTCGTACAAGCCTTGAAGACGATCCACCTCAAGGACATCCAAGAACAACTAACACTAAAATTCGTGGAAAAAATACAGGATATCGTTTTGGAAAATTATCCAGTAGAAGCCCTAGGCATCTCATTGGGCAGTGGAGGCAATATTTTGACTGAAGTATTGGGTCTTAGAAAGCTGTGTGCACAATGGGTGCCACATTCGCTAACAACGGAACAAAACCACATTCGAATGCGCATTTCTCAGCAACATTTAGAGCGTTTTCGAAAAGATAAAGTGGATTTTGTGCGTCGATTCATTATTATGGATGAGATTTAGCTCTATTATCATGATCCTACCTTAAAATAAGAGGCTAAAGAGAGGTGTGAACCTAATTCTTTAGCTCCAAAACGAGTTCGTATCAAGAAATCGACCAAGAAGGTGTTAGCATCAGTTTTTTGGGACGGAATTGTTTTGTTTGTAGATTACTTGGAAACTGGTAAAACAATAAATTCTGAATATTATAGTAACTTTTTAGACCACCTGAAGGAAAAAATTCGTGTAAAAGGCCCATTTTGCAAAATAAAAGAAATAATTTTTCATCATGACAATGCACCTTGTCACAAGAGCATATTAACAATGGCTGAAATCCATGAATTAAAGTTGTTGAAGCATCCACCGTATTCACCAGATTTGGCCCCTAGCGACTACTTGCTATCTGTTTCCAGACCAAAAAAAATGCATGCGTATAAAGCTTTTTTCATCAAATGTTGAGGTCATAACAGCTGTGGAAGCGTATTTTTCAGCCCTTCCAGATTCTCACTTCAGGGACTTATTCCACAACCTAGTAATTCAATTATTCAAAAGTAGGACAATCGATTCTTCATCCACCAGCAAATAGGTTCAGCACACAAGGTGCCACTTTTGACTCATTAGATTCCATTATGGGAAGTCCCTTCGAAAAAAAATTAAATGACCTGAATAATTGGAACTTCAATTAAAGTTGTGCCTCACTTCCTCCAAAAAATAAACAACATCAACGCCATATCACCTATAGTATAAAATGTGGAGGCCTATAAGCAGCTAAACTGCCGATTCATAAGAAGGAAAAAATATTAGTAAAAATGTTTTGAAAGTTGCATTACATATTCAACCCATTCGCGTTTGAGATATGATCCTACTTAAATATGTGTAGCCAAGAGCAAATTAGAGTGAAAGAAAACACATTGGCATCAATTTCGAGAATGCTCAAAGGCTTTTACTTCCTGGTAGACAGAATTTACTTAAATACGAAATCCATTGTGCACAGGTGCATTTGCAAGAATTTACATACATACATACATACGTAAGTATATGTATGTAATTTATGTACATACTTATTTGTAATAGTCGCATCGTGGATGCTCGTATCATAGTCCAAAATTCACGATCATTGTCGCGTGCTCATTGTTGCAACATACCACTCGTATGTAGTTTAGTTGTAAGCCAGCCACACCTCCTGCCTTAAAGCACACAAGTACACACACACCAACTTACTCACAAATGCCTATATACTAGTGCTGAATTCAAATCAAATCATGCTCACAGCACACTCAAGTCTAGTCAACTTAATGTCTGGCCAAGGCGCCGAATGGCATCGGATGCACGCCTCCTCTCGTACACCACACCATACCACCAAATTAATACTATGTATATGCAACAACGAATACTGCAACAGAAACACACACATACCTATGTACGTATGCAGCTTTATCTTAATGCGTGTGTATGTGTAAGCAGCGTGTTCAGAATCTGCAATTGCAACGACGCTGGTGCCATTGTTTCTGCTACTGTTGCCCCTACATCTAAATGTACAAATGTACGTGTGTATATATGTGTGAAGCTTTAGTTTTGGCGGCGGCCTCGACACAGCATCACAGCTTCAATCGTGTCCTTTGCACAGAATTTCTCTATATTCCTTTTTTATCACTAGTGCCTTCTCTCCTGCCGAGAATATTATATGTGCCTGTGTGTGTGTTAATATGTGCATTTACAAGAGAACGCTGATTATATAACATGCTTTGAGTGAACACAAGCATACATATATTATTTACATATTACAGAGATTGTGTGACATTTGTTGTTGTGTGGGTCGTGTGACCTAAATACGAATACATAACAACAGAGCATAATGCTGAGAATGATACTCTCTACTTTTATTATAAGGCCATTGAGTAATCTTCATTCTTCAAAATGGCATTGCTTCCATTTTGAAAATAATCACGCATATGCACGTACATACATACGCATAAAGCATCGTTCAGTTGGCAGATTATTTACATCCTATCAGAAGGACAAAAGAAAGCGATTTTCCAAGAAATTTACTGCAAGATATGTTAGTACATGTTGCATGTTGTAAACTTTGTATTGAAGTTTCTTTTTTTGTTTCAAAATAATGAGTTTTAAAGCTGGAGTTGGCAATTGCTGGGATCTTTACTAAAAAGTGCATTTAGCGTTGGGCATGATATTTGGAAATTTGATAATAAAAAATTGGAAAAGTAAAAATGCTTTATTAATAAGAATAAAAATAATTATTTTTATTAAAGTAAAGAAAAAATCATATTAAAGAAATCGCGTTTCAGGCAGTTGGTCGAGAGGCAAATCTGTATACTATGCCTGCAGAGACAGCAAAGCTGTGCTCGTCGCCTTAAATAGCCCTCCAACCACTTTAAGGGTTGTTGAGTCCTGTAAATCCAGCCTAAACTATGTTTTTAAACTTAACATTCTGATGCTAACACGAGTCCCGGGACACGTGATTATCGCGGGACACGTGCGTACTTCTGACTCTTTAGATAGAATAGGCTCCGAGCCAAAGACGTTGGCCACTCGCTTCTGCAGCCATCAAAGCCGTGCTTAGCAAACGGGTTACTTCAACCCACAAGCGAGCTTGGCAGGCTGAGAGCGGCTCTCACAGGTCCTCCTGTCATTGAGCATTAGGAGCTGTAGGCAGCTGGTCGGACTGATAACGGGTCAGTTTCTATAGGCGAAACAGACAGTGCACTCTGCCTAACATGTGGAGAGGAGGATGAGACGGCGAACCACTTTCTGTGCGTCTGCTCGACCTTCGCTCGAATCAGGCTTGAGGTCGTTGGCACTGATGTATTAAGAAGCGAGAGCCTTGGCTCAGATTTCTCGGAAGCTGAGTAGATTTAAAGAAAATTTAAAAGGGAACCCGAGTGCAGTACAATGGACTAAATGCTGTGCATATGCGCAGTTTTATCATGTCGCACGTGACCATGGTACACATTTAAATTGGAAAAAGCACTTAGTCCTCTCATTGGTGCTAAATTTGAGTTTGGTACATTTTTGGTTTTCAAAATAATTGCCAAAGTATTCGCACGGGACAAAACCGGAAGTAGTTTACGCGGACAACAATGCAAATGCCGATATCAGCGAACCTCATACAATATTTCGGTGTGACTAATTTCATAAAAGGGGCAATCGGTAATTAAATCAATTCACTTATAGGCTAGACAGACGGTAGCGTTGATCGCGATTAATGATTTATTTCGGAATTATCGTAGGAATTAAACGCAACTAGACTAATACGCGTATTTGTTGCCTACGGTCCACCTTTTACTGACAAAACTGCCCATTAAATCCCGATTGACACCGCCGTCTGTCTACGCTATTAGACCGCTGCCAAACCGTTGTGATACTACAGTAGCAGCTTACCAGCTACTTTTCTTAATCTGGCTGACACTTGTATCCCTAAGGTCATTAGTATCATTCAAGACGACGAGCCAAAGTTTCTCAACCTAGTGGCCTACCAGACAGAACAATTACAAAGAAACTGTCTGACAGACTATTCTTCCTCCTCATTCCTGTAGCTTCTGCAATAGTCCAAATGAGGTACATTCAATCCTTGAGCATGTGGACCTGTGATCAAAGCACGTTTTTCCTTGACCGATTAAGTAGCGACTGCCGTCTCATTCTGAGCAAATTATTTTTGTATATTTAAATGCCAAACTATCAACCCAGTGCCCTGGCTCGCTAATTTGTCTGCCTTACAATTTCCTTGTATGTTACTATGCCCTATGCCCTATGAAAGCAAACGAAAGATGTCGTAATGAAGCCACCTGCAAAATCGCCCGTCAAATGTAGCCGACTCTAAATGCTAAACGCACAGAATCTCTGCTAAGTCAAAATAAACACAGTCTTAGCACATTGATCTCAGTCATAACGGGGCACTGCCTAATAGGTAGACACGCCCAAAGGATGGGTGTGCAAACACATGACTTCTGTAGAAGTTGTCTAGATGAGGACGAGGAAGAGACAATCTCGCACCTACTGTGCCACTGCCCTGCTCTATCCAGACGCAGGTTTACTATTCTAGATCCAGATAAAGCGAAATCAACCAGCCTGGAGTTGGATAATGAATTATAGTCTCGAAGTGCGCTAGCAATGGATACATTATTCGCAAATTTAGTCTTAAAGTTTTCCCCATAAAAAGTGTAAAAATTGCGAAGGCTTCTTTGATGAACATTAAAGCTTATCCGCTCAAGTAGAACTGGGCAGTCGACGATAATACTGAAAATAAATAAAAGTGAAAGTACTGTTATTCTCTTTTCTAGGATTAATTATCATAAGCTTGTAATTATAGGATAGAACAGGGGCCTCAAATTGAAGTAAACGTAATGCCTGTTTAAGAAATTTTTTTTGAATGCATTCAATTCTATGTTATTCAAAGTTGGTCGCAAGATCTCCAAATGATAAATGAGAACAAAAAAGAGACGCAAACGGCAGTTTACAGGTATACAGATCAGAAATTTCAAATGCATTGCGACGAATGAAGGCTAGAACCGAGTACGATTGTGAAAAAATAAAATTAATGTGACCACTGAAAGAAAATTTCGTATCCAATAAAATTTCATGACCTTTAAAATCCTTTACCCTCTGTAATATTATACATTCTTAGAAATGGTGGCGGATGTGTTAAAAACGTATTGACCTTTCATGACCCTTAAACTCCTTTACACTATGTAACACATTCTTAGAAATGGTGTCGGATGTGTTAAAAACGTACTGACGCCTCAAAAATGTTAAATGAAAACACCTAAATATTTCGCGCTATCTCCTACTTCTAGCCTCACACCATTTAATGATGGCTTCACAAATTATGGATGTTTATATTTCCTCAAGTACTTTTAATTTTGTTTTGCATGCCGCTTGGAAACGCCTCCACTTTTTTACAGCTTGTGCCAACGTTGGATTGCATTTCTAAGGCTTGTTCGTTTTGCATTTCACATTTCTGCGAGCTTCTCCCGACTTTGTCTCAAGCATACGCGCTCATATCGTCTTTTCTTTTCATTCATTATTTCATTTCATTGTTTCCTTTATCCAACGCTTTCCATATTCTTTTGTGTTTTTTCATTTATTCTTTTGTAGTTTTGTTTGAGCTTCTTCACCTTTTCTCCCCACCGTTTCCTTCATTATTTTTTTCTCCGTCTTTTTGGCTCATCCAGATTTAAATGATTCAAAAGTATATATTACATATTTACACAAAAATCCACAATCTTCTTATTTTTGAGTACGATTTCTTTTATTTTAATTGTATAAAATACCTCTCTTTATGCTTAATATTTGATGATCTTTCTGCATGTAACTTCGAGAAAGTGATGACATACATATATTCGTTTTTCAATGTCGCACGGGACATCGAAATATGCGATAATGCAAAGCAGAAACCTATATTATTTGCAATCAGATAGTTTACTTTTGTGTTCTCCAAAAGATTTAGAGGGCAAAAGTCTAGGCATAATGCCTCTCTTTAAGAACTTGGCAAAACAAAAAGTGCAATAGAGATTTATCTACAAATAAAAAAGTTGGGCTTGCACGACTTTGTACTCGGATTTTTCGAAATGTGTTATGAATACATACATATGTATATTAAATATGATTGTTTCCATGTGCAAATATGCTAAATAATGTAATATTATTAATTGTTAATATTTTGTCTGCGGTGGACCTACTGGTGTTAATGCCCATATATCGAAATTATTTTCCCGCAATTTACTTTTTTATGCAGAATTATTCTAAAACTCAAGTCAACTGGTAAATTAATTAATTGCTAATTGCCGTACTTACGAAAATGAACGATATTCAATTTCCTCGTGTGCAGCACCCGTTTTTTTGACTTACCACAAAAACAAACAAAAGTTAGTAGTGACACTTAATACAAAATAGAGCAGGCAAAGAATGAGGAATAAAGACAAAAGATAAGGAATTTATGATCAACTGTAAACTAAGAGAGAGCGTAGTTTTCGTCTATCTCTCCTTCAGGTATTTGGTTTTTATATCCGTGGGCCCTTTTGCCTAAGGTAGTTTTGCTCAAATAACGGTTATAAGTAACAGCGTAAAGGGATTGAGATATGTAGACACAGACATGTACTCGCATGTAAGTATGTACATACCAAAATGCTCGGAATGGTGAGAGAAGTCTGCTTAGCTATATACACATGCCACTCCTTCTGTCTGTCCGTGCGGAATATGACTTGAGCAAAGATTAATATTTCTCAATTATTCCGGTTTTAACTGCTTAATGATTTTCAGCGAACAGCGTTCGTGTGCTATGGACATACTCTGAGGTACCAATCCGAGTGCTGCTCGCAGGTTTCAAGGTGTTTGTATTACATTCGACTCATGAACGAATCGTGCTCGCCATTCGCTACTTGTCATTTGTTATTTTAATTTTTAAATAATATAAAATTTCTATGTACAAAATAGAAAACTAAACTAAAAACACATTTTTGTGAAAAGAGCCTTTGCGTCAAGTGGTTAAATTTCTAAATGATTTAATTTTTGTATGCTTTTAGGCGTCACGAAACAATTATCAATTTTAAGTTCTTCCCTCATCAAAAATACAACTCTGGTGAAAGCATTATTTGCATATACATTTTTTGAATGATTTCTTTTGCACTAATTCATATCTAAAGGAAGTACTGCGTATGAATTAATTTCTATCATCCAATTCTTGTTGGGACTGCAATCTGTAGTAAAGTGGATCTGTACACTCTTTAATTTGTATTGCTTTAATTGTAGTTACTGTAACGTTATTGTTGGCATACATAGATCTCTCTGTAGTAATTTTTGGCCTCAGTAGGCCGATTACTGTATTAGCGGGTGTGCGTTAAAATAGAGCCAATATATAATATCTTTTTTCTTTCACATTATACCATTCAGTCTGTAAAACACGGAGCTGGAACAAACATACTTACATACATATATAGGGTTATTTCTTATACAGTGAAATAGGGCCTTGATATCGTATTGAAAGTGCGATAGAACCTGTTTAATATACATAAATATTTTAAGTAACACGATAAAGCTTTCTGTTGAATAAAATTTGTTGTCTCTGTAGGTATTTCAATGAGATAATGGAAAAAAATTATTCCAATAATATCAAGTAATATCAAGGTGTTGAGCTGCCCTCTACATTAGCCAGACTTACTATAAACCTATCGAGTACTGGCGTCATTTTAAAGGTAAAAATTATTCAATATGCATACTCCCACCACAATATGAAAAAATTGGTATAATTATTTCCTAGGCTGTTATCAAAAATAACTCACTTCACTAGGCATTAAGGGACCAGCTCCTCCAGACAACGATCAAAAATTCATAAATTTTTGCGAAAACCTGAGAGTTTTTATAAACAAATTGATCAAAAAAATATTTTTAATGATAATTAATGTAAAATTTGAGGTGTATGCAAAGGTCAATATGTTTAAGAATATCTCTATAAAATTTAAAGTTGATATCTTGAATACATCTTGAGTTATATTCGACAGCGTGGAAAAAAACGTATTTCGAGAAAAGCGCGTCTAAAATTTTCGTTCTTACTCATCTTTCGTTCGACGCTCATCACTTCACTGGCTTTATAGTGAATTTTTAGAGTTTCTATTAAGCTTAAACATTTGAAAACAAAGCAAAAACAAAACAAAAAAAAAAACTGGAAAATTTTAAAGTGCTGGAGGAACTGCCATCCTGAAGGGAAAATCATAGATGGATGTGTCATTCAATTAGAATTTGAAAGTCAAAGTTTAAACGATTAAAGTTCAAGTCCCAAAAGTTATATTGGTCACCCTCTATATTTATTTATTTACCAAAATTTCTTAACACATATTAGTCCAGCATACAAATAAGGAACTGAAATCGAGAAAAACTTAAAAGTATTATAGAGCCTGTTGCTCTGAAAACTTTGATTAATTTAAGCCCTATTTCCCCGCACTCCCGAGTTTACATATTTGTATGTACTTGTGTATGATGTATCTACGAATATTTGTATGCATGCATACATAAGAACATTTAAGTAAGAAGCCCTGTCGACGCAGTAGAGTGTTTTCAAAAGAACTACAAAAAGCTTACCATTTACATACGTTTGATGGAAAATTGCAAAAGTCCAAGCAGAAGACGAGTGAATATGAAATAAATGCGTTAAGCCAGCACAAATCTACCCTGAAGGAAATGTCGATGTTTAAACGATTGATACATCGACCGTATCGATATACTACTGACCAATTATAACCCCGGTGATGGTTTCTGCTGTAGTCATTAAACATGTGCTCATCATTGGAGTTCTACTACTATCCTTAGATCTATTGATTGGGTAGTTCTTATGAAAAAAGTAAAATAACTTTCACAAATGTAAAATGGGTGCAAGTTTTGAGTTTCAGCCTTTTTGTGTGCGTTCCTTTTAATTGAAAGTTTATATGCAGGTGCACGTTTCTTATTACCCAATTAATACAAAACAAAAAACTTAAAAACCTGCATACCTAATGCAATACATATTTTTTGGTATCAAATTGTTTAAAAAAAGTTCATATTCTTCACAACTGCCCAAGCCTTTCAGCATTTTGAGTTGATACAAAAATTGTTGATATTTGTCAGAAGAGTCGCCTCCGGCAGGCTCAACAAAATCTCTAATGTTTAAGCGTTCACTAAAATTTCTTGCCTCTTTTTCAATGTTTCTATTTGTGTCAAAATTTATTGCTTTCTTGTTTATATTTTGTTCGCTTCCTTATTTACTTTTTAAATTCACCTATTTTATATAAAAATTCAATTTAGTGGCAGTCACGTGTATTTCCAGCAAAACAAAATGAAACAATTAGCGTTGCAATTGTCAAAAATTTCTCTAGCCATCAGAGGCACAGCAAAAAGTGTAGACCTTTGGTTGATAATGTAATCAAACAATCACCCAAAATAATTGCGGGCGCTCTAGCAGGGCATTGCATAAAATATCGCTACGCACTTAATAACGCATTTCCCCATCCTTCTGCCTTACATCGCTTCGTGCGCAACCCCCTTTCAATGTAAGGTAGTTTGCTTGGATTGTCAGTGGTCGCTCGTGTCTATAATACGACGCTTTCAATCAGCCGGTCGTCAGACTTAGCCAACAGACACTGAGTTCGTCGGAAGCAGAAAAATAACATATTCCACAAAGACAACATTTGTTGGAATTGTTATTACTCCTACTTCTGCAGCTGCTGCTAATGTTGCTCTTCTACACGTTCATCCGTACTCTACTCACTGACAGCAATTCACGTAAGCGCATCTATTTTTTTTTTTTATGTATGAGTGGAAGTGCAATTGCCTGTGTGTATTTAAATGGATTTTGTGTTGTTGCCTTTTATACGCATAATTTTACATCTGAAGTCAACAATAACTACTCTCTCTCTTGTGCTGCTTTGTACTCCATGCACATAATTTTTGTTGTAAAATATTTAAAGTCCAAGACGCTCCCTCGATAAGTATGAGATATTGTTTCATTTACTTTCTTAGAGTCCTTTAATGATTCTAAAGCAGCGCTTTACTGCTCTAACTTGTCATGTACATATGTACGTATTACATAAAATTTTGTTATTGCGTATGCGTATTGGCGAATAATTATGCATGACTACTAACCGGGAGGTTCTGGATCCGATTCGAACTGTGTTCATGAAAAATCAATTCTTAGAAAAGTTATTTTAGATGGTTTTTAACTTTTCTCACATGAAAGAACTTCTCATAAAAAAACTTAAATATATGTATGAACTTTGTAAATTGAACCTTTCTATCCTTAGAAAAAGCTTTTTGAAATCAATTGAAAGTTGAATTTCCTGACTGAGGAGTTATCAAGCCTGCGATAAATGGCTACTATTAGAAATTGCTTCACCATTAAGTGCTTAAAAATGTCTTTTCAAATAAAGAAGTGTTTTCTGTTGTTGATTTTGTAACTAATTAAAAATAAATGTTTTTGGAAAGTGTACCTATATGCAGAGAGGATCAGTGATTGAGATATTCCGAGAAATCGGTTGAACGCACCGATTTCGGTCCATATTCGTAATGTGTAGCAATTACCTAAAATAAGGACAATTTTATTTAGACACATTTTTTTTAATCTAGCTTTGTTATGCTAAATGAAAACAATTTGCGGGTAGCGACTGGTAGCACTAATATTCACAATATTTAAATCTTTGAATCTGTTTGAATCTGCATAACATTAATCTTAAGTGGATCCAAATGACCTCGCTTTGGGTACAGGGCGCTTCACCACTTCCTGGTTGATCTGACAATGGTACATTTCTGCATTCACTTCCGCTAGCATGCTTACATCTATACAATTAGTCTTCAGCATTAATTCTAACTTACTTACTTTCATAAGAGTTTTTCGAAAATAATGCAAGACAATGTAATTAAATTTGAGAATTGAAATTTTTTTCAAAAAGTTGCTGTCGAATTTTATTTGTACGTATGGACATACTTACGTACTTAGATAATACAAACTGCAGAAACAACAATAAAGTCTACACAATAGAAAAATCACCCCATTATAAAGTTGCCCAGTTTTAACCTGTTTCACTATGAGCCTGAGTGTACGATACCTCTCCGTATGCTCTCTTCTTCTTTTTCTTCGCTCTCGCACATATTTTTATAAGCTCTAGCGCGAACGTTTGCATTTTTCCCACAAAAGTGCCGTTGTAGAAAATCTCTCTACAAAAATAAATTTTTTTTCAACTCATTAGTTTCACGATTTCAGTCGAGAGCATGCAAAGTGGCAATGATAAAGGTAGTGCCTCTCTCGCCAACAATCGGAAAATATAAATTTACTCACGCGCCACACTTGATTCTAGCAAAGGATAAATACAGAAATGAGAAGAGCGCGGAAGGTAAGCAAGAATAACATAAACTGAATGTTGAAATAAATCTTCCCAGAACTGCTTGGCCCAGTATCAATTCGTACGTTCCCCATAATGTCTGTCATAATAGTGGATACGTCGTGGTCGCCTTGTATGGAAACAAATCAGCAGAAACAGGAGTATAAAGCTCAGTTATTGCAATAGTGTTGTAGCAACCAAAACAAAAAAATCGAAACAGGAAACAAATGTGTACAAAATTACACCAGCACTAGTAATGAAATGCTTGGATAAACTTGTATTGTTTTTCTACAAAAATTTGCACAATTCTGCGCGACTACTCTGAAGATGTATACAAAATTAATTTAAAATCGAATTGAAATAAATTTAAAACGAAAAAAAGTCAGCAATGCTTGAAATAATAAAAAAGGGGTAGAAATGTAAGTGGATAAGTGGTAAATCAATTTAAGGGAAATTAATGTAAAAATACTCGATATCTATTGCCTTCAGCCCACGTAAACTTTGTGAAAAGTTGTGAATTGTTCGTAAAACATAAAAATATAGTGATTTTGTATAGAATGAAAAAATTTTCTTCTTTTTCCATCTAAACACACATACTAATGCAAATGCACAAGCACACATTTTTCGCAACTTCGTTGTCGTCGCCGACGCTCTCGTGATTTTGTTACTGGCGGACGTCGCGTTTTCATCGTCGTGAATAGCAATCAAGTACCAGGCAATCCGAACAGCTTGCTGCAACATTGTTTTTGTGCTGGTCGTCATTGCCGTCGCCGTTGTAGTTGAACATAGTGGTGTCGTTGGACGTACGGACGGACGAACAGTTGACGACTTGTCAGCCTCCATCCCTACGGAAGGGCACTTGCAATAAAAAAATCGAAAATGTAAAAGAAAAAGGAAAAATAGCAATGGATTTTTTATGTAGATATGTAAATGTTTGGTATTCAAACACAAAAGTGTTTTAAACTTAATAATATCTGAAAAAAGTCTGAGCAAAATAGAAAGGGGTGTGTAGGTGTGCTTGGAATATACTAAAAGTATTTAAATATGTACAACAAAAATTCGAAGTGAAATTAATTATAAAAGTTATTTCGAAGGATATAACCATTCAAATACTTTCGTTTAAAAGTCATTTACAAATAAGCGTGGTTTATTGAAAACAAAAAGTAAAAAAACCCATTGAATAAAGTCAAAAAAACTGTTTTTCGTGTAACCCAAAAAATTATATCCGGAAATGCATCACATTTTTCTTGCATGCGTAATATTAAAAACGACAAAAGCGCAACAACATAAAATGACAGGGCAACTGTGCTCCTGCCTGTGCCAACAAAATGTATGAAAACAGCAATGCATTATCAAAGGAGCTGTACAACAACAATCAAATGAAAAGTTTTCGGGCACAAAATAAGCAAGTGAATGAGCACGCTTGTGAGAGATTTTAAGAGAATGGACTTGCTGTCAGAATTGTGGACTTTCTCAATTCAAAAAAATTTCACCACCCACTCATACACATAATCCACAATCCGCTGTTTGCAATGCAACTGTCGATTAGCTCAGCAAAAGAGAAATGAGGGGAGGTGAACAGTTGAAATTGGAAAACACAGTCTACATATGTAGTAGTGTTGCCAAAGTGTGAATATAAAGTAGAAAAATGTGCAGAAAAGTTTAAAAATCACGGTCAATGATTTTCTACAAACTAAATGAATAATTTAACATGCAATTCGAAATTATAAAAACCGCTTTTGCTTCCTTATGACTTTCGGTCATAATATGATAGATTAAAACTGTTGTACTCTAAGAAGGAGAGTATAACTTTGCTGTAGGAGAGAGAAAAAGTACGTTGAGTCTCTTCAAAAACGAAATTGAACTTTATAAGATCGATAAATTCCACTTATCTTATGACTTCCCCGACTCGAAAGTCGTCGCCTACCGGGGGCAGTGCACTGTCACAATGCAGCAAGATCGTCTTCTTCGCTTCTTCGTTTTGAAAATTTGTACTAAAATAACTTGTGTACATCTAGTCCGTACATACATACATATTATGTCTGGATGCCAGATAATGGCTCGGAATGGCAGTTGTTATTAAGCAAATATTACTCTTATTTAGGCTTATTACGTGTATTACTCTTATTTAGGCATATTTCTCATGTATATTCTTCTCGATAGTTTAGTGAGTTTTATTATTTTTCTATTAGATTAATCAGTGGAGCGCGTTGTGGTTAATTATTTCCTCCCATTTCGTTCCTCACTCAGTTGAACGGGGGGTTAAGGTGAAAGCGCTATGGTTCTAACAAAATAATCTATTTATTGCATGAAACAGTCGATGACCGCATAATTTCACATAAGAGATCTATCAGTTGGCATACTACACAACAATTAGTTTTCCTCCTACCTACAGTTTGGTATTTTTGGATTATTTTCTGTGGGTTTATGTGAATGTTGAACTATCGGTATGTCTATAAACAGCATTCTCCAAAAAGTGATTGAAAATTCAGCTTTTGAGTTATACCCCATAATAAGATAATCTTACTAATAAAATCATGCACTCAAGGCCTGTAGCACGATATTTGTGTGCGTGTGTTACTTTTTTTTATATAAAATTTCCACCTACCCTTGGTTGATGTTTAACTATCAGCACACAATAATATTTTCTGTAAAGTTGTAAAGATATTCAATGATTAATTTTAAAAACTACATTTCTGATCTTATTTTGTGTCAGAAAACTAAAAATAAAATTAATGCATCTTGAAGCAAATTTTCTGAAATTTTCGAAAAGTGTTTCGAGTCTAATTTACAGATTTTGTTATATTTTAACCTTTATATTTTTTGAAGCTGAAACTTTTTGGCAATCCTAAACAGCAATACAAACCATTCAGTTGCTCTTCGCACTTTCTTTCTCTACAATACTTTGTCGAATCTAGGGGTGCACAGCAGAACTCTCCGCTCACTACGCAATGTGCTCTTTGTATGGCCTCATGAAGTGAATTTATAGTGACGTTGTAGAGAATTTTCCGCACTACGAGTAGTATAATCAAAAGCACGAGGTGCAGACACAGACACATACAAAATACGAATATGTAGGTATGCGAAATGCCCCATTGTTAACCGAATGGATTTTTGGCGTAAGCGATTTTCAAATGAGGCAGGCCAAACCAGCTAACATCAACCACCAGCTGTAGTCATGCGTGTGTATACATGGGTATGTATACGTGTGTATTTGTATATGCGTATATCTACATACATATGTATATACTTATGGCTGTGCTTATGGACAACTGCCTAGAAATTATAAAATGTTTGCAACAACAAAATAATAAGGTCCATAGTATACATTCATGCAAACATGCATACGTTGTACGAATTAAAATGCGATTAGATTTTGTGTCTTTAAAATGAATGTGAGCTGCAAACTGTATTTCATTTCTATTTTGCAAAATGTTTGCATGTACATATGTACATATGTATGTGTATATGTGTTTGTTTCGCTATCTCTCTGATGGTCAGCTTATGCTTAAGTCAAGGATATCCACGTACATTCATACGTACATAGTGGTTGTTACTATATGTTTCTTTGCTTTTCCTCTTTAGATTGTGTACCTACAGTATCCACATTTTTTACATTTTTCCTATGTACACATTAATTGTAGGCCGTATATCAATAAAAATAAGCTTTCTTTTATAAGCTACATACATATGTATGTGCACGTGTACATATATATATGCAAGTATGTTTAATGTCTACATTATTTTATAGTTTTATCTGTCTATTCTTTGTTTCTACCATTCGCTCGTAAAATACATATATTTAAGTACAAACAATATATACCTATGTATGTAAATATGTATATATAATACATAAATATGTAAGTATGTGTATATAACTGCACTCTCTTTCGCTCTTTAGCTAAAATCAGAATAGGTGTACTCTTTGATGATAGTACATATTTAACGCCGCCGTTGCTGGTTTCCTTCTTGGTCACTGCAATCATTGTCACCACTCTCGTGTACAACATTTTTGCCCCAAATTTCTCGAACTTCACCTTTTTTTTGCTACTACTGCTGGCTATCGAACTAAAACAAACACATCCATATGTTCTGTTACGTATGCGTGTATACATATACGCATATTTGTATGTATATAAACCCATATATACATATATATTCGCATGTAGCCTGTTCGATACCCCACTATTCGTAACTCTCGCTTGCGCTGGCTTGCAGCTGTTGTTGCAGGTAGTTCAACTCGCTACTGCTTATTTCGTCCATATGCATGTAAATATCCCCCTCTTCTGGTATATAGCTGGTACGGCACATATCCAATGTTGGTTGTTGGCATCAAAAGGAAAGGATATAATATGAAAGCACACACATATCAACTTATGTATAAAGGCATATTATAATATACACATACATATGTACATACACGTTCACACGCATAGACAACATCCGCATATGAAAATATAATTTTTGAATTTATCGATGCATAGTGTTTACTTGTCAATATAATACATATAAACGCGCACACACATGCATACACCAACTTTGGCAGCACATGAGCTGTGAGGAAAGTAGGTATATAGATTTCTTCATCTGGCGTGCTCGGTCGTTTATGGGTATTTCCCCATCATTTCGCACGTTTTCGCGTTCATTTCTTCGCACGCGCCACTGATGTGAGACACCTTTCTCAGTGCAATACGAGCACATATAAGTACGGACATATGGATGTATGTATGCATAATCAATTAATATTAAATGAATTGTTTGACCAAATTACTGTGTTATTATTGTTGATCGTATAATTTATGGCAAAAAATTAAGTGAGCATACATATGTACACCTGTGCTCATAAAATAGCAGGGGGCATATTGCAAAGTCTCGACTTTTCTATTTTTATTAAATTTATTTATTTATTTTTTTTTTTTCTAAAAATGTAGTTTATACGACAACAAAAACCACATAATTCGAAGTTTAAAATTGTATACCGAATTTTAAAAACTTTAACAAATTTCAAATTTTTAATCAGAATCTTCTGGTATAATAAAGCAAAGTGCAAGTGGCAATTTATGTTTGCTGGCTGTTAAGACATTTTCCTAAAAAATTATTTTAAAACATTTTCCAGCATTTGTTATATTAGAAAGCATGCATAACACCGTCAGAGTTATCAAAAATCAACGCTAGTTTCGGGCCACCTTGCGCTGCCACAAAATTATACAAAATGTGAATAAACTATAAAACTGTATACCCAAAAATTTTCTAAAAGATCTGACTAAATTTTGAAATTTATATGAAAAATGTTGAAGTTTTTAACATTTGGTATAATGCCACAATTCGCCGTAACCAAATGGGTTTTTGCATAACTACCACCATTTTGAAGTAGCCTGATTCGATTCTCCGAACATAAAAGATTAAATAATAGATAAAAAAAACGTTTTAAAAAGCGGTCGCCTCTCGGCAAATAATAGCAAACTTCCGAATGTATTTTTGCGAATGAAAAATCTCCTCATAAGAAACCGTCCGCGGAGCCGGCTTATACATAACTGCAGGTCCCTCCATTTGGGGAAATCAAGAAGGGGCACAGCACAAATACCAATTACGTGATATATGTATATATGTAAATATAATGTTTGAAGCTTTAATTTCTATTGTTCTTGTTGTATTATATTATTATTATTATTATTTATAATAATAATTATTTACAAAAATAATTAATAGTCAAACCTTTGCATAGGCGCCTTCGATTCGCCACTTCTCTGCTCACTATTCTGGGCTCTGCTCACTTGACGAAAAATTTGCATGTGAAAGCAATAACAAAGTTATTGAGCCAGATTTACCTGGCGTGTGTGGTTATACCGCCAGGCGAATTGAATACTGCAGGAGGCGTCTTCCTAAATAGTTAATTTATTTTTCGCGATTATGACAAGTTTGACGTCATGCTCCATACCAATACAAAACCAATAAGAAGAGGAGGAGTTACGTGTATGTGAAAATTCAGTGAATGGTTTGGTATTATTGTGATATGTGATTTAAAATAAATCAAAATATTTCAACTAAACTAATTGAAGCAACAAAAGTGTCCCTGTATGAACGCGGTGTAATGAAGCCCTCACGAAACACAGTTGGCAGCATTTAAAATAATGAGTTATACCAGTTTTATAAGGTACAACCATACTCGCTAGCGGCAAGTCTTGCTCGATAACTTTGTTGTTACTTTCACAAGCAAGTTTTTCGTCAAGTGAACAGAACCTAAACGTAGCGAGCAGTGATGTGACTTACGATAAATATTCATGACTTTTAAATTCATATTGAATATTAAATTGGTTGTTCAACTTTTATGAAAGCAATATTTTTGCAAATTAGGTTAATAATTTTATTTCAGTAAAATTGTGGTATTTTTTTTTAAATATATAGTAGCCATCGTTCAAATGAATAATTACCAAAAATTTGGTAGGTATGCAAAAACTGTGATAAAGTGGCACAACACTGATTCGAACGAAAATAGTACCTATGTACTTGAATTTAACAACACCTTCAAAAGTGGATTGACTTAATGATATGTTTTACGGCCTTCTTCTCTCAATACTTCTGAACAGCTCTATGTTTACGATTAAATCGTTAAGGTAGCGCTTGTTTCGAGCAAGCTAATATAAAAATGTCTTACGAATAAGAACATACCTAATGTATCACGGCATGTGTATGACAGTCAGCGGTAGCTTTTGAATATTTTCAACCCACTCGCACATGAACTTCACGCGCTTACCGAAAATGTTTGCAATGAAAAATGTATTGCAACCCTTTCCCCTCTAAGTAAATAGAAACTTATGATATCCTTCCTTTCGTTTTTATTATTTATTGAGATTTAGAGTACATATTTATTTACATATTCTGCTGCTGTTCGCGCAGCATTTTGGAATTTCGTGGAAAGTAGTACCGAAACTCCCTCAAATATGCCATGTTAGTATGTGTTATATACGAAAGCACACATAAATCAATGCTACAAATTGATTTGAGAAATAATTAAAAAAAAAAAAAAAATGTTTGTGAAAATTCCCACCTGCAACGGTTGGCTGGCTTCTAAATGATTTGGGTTTGTTTTTGGCATTCGTTATGTTTATGGTGGCCGCCGTAGCCGAATGGATTTGTGCGTGCCTACCATTCGGATTTCAGAGAGAGAACATGGGTTCGAATCTCGGTGAAAGACCAAAAGAAAGAAAACAGTTTTTTCTAATAGCTGTCGCCCTTCGGCAGACAACGGCAAACCTCCGAGTGTATTTCTGCCGTGAAAAAAGCTCCTCATAAAAAAAAAATGTGCCGTTCGGAGTCCTCCATTTGTGGAACAACATCAAGATGCACGCCACAAATAGGAGGAGGAGCTCGGCCAAACACCCATTTATAAACATATAATGTTTATGCTCCTCAATTTACTACCGCGCTCTCAATCACAATAGGCCCATTGGCCAATTTCCGTAAACATATATTTTTTGTTATTGATTTTTTTCACGAACATCAGCAGCAATTAATTAATTTCTTAAACATCCTAAGACCCTAGTTACATCAAGGATTATAGATTTACCAGGTTTAACTATGGTGAAGAATAAATTTGTGAGGGGAACTTCGGCTGTAACGTCACGGGTGGATTCGTGAGCCGAAATCTGCACGATAATTTCACACACTCGTCCAATCAGTCGTTTTGCAGATAGCAATGAAGCAGCGAATACTGTGTTGATTTTTTTTCATATATCACTAACACAATCTTATCGCCAGCCGAAATTTGGACGAAAATTTCACACACTCGTCCAATCAGTCGTTCTTCAGTCGGTAACGTAATGACATTGGTTAATTTTTTTCGTATATCACTAACACATACTTAATTTTTTCGTAAACAAACCGATTCATTACCCCTGCTACGTCAGCCCATCAGCAGATTCTGTCAAATTCGCTGAGAACCGACTAACGGTCTGATATTGGCAAACTATTAAACATCTTTTCACCGTGTAATTACATTACTGTTGTCGTTTTCCAAGCATACAGAAATATTTTTTATTGATTATTTATTACTCATTGTGAATTCCAGATTATACAACAGGCATTAAGTTTAGCCAATAGTCAAGTATGGGTGCTTTCGGTGTACAATAAAAAATCTGTGTATATGGAACTATTCAAAAAGTAAACAAAACAACTAAAAATAAATAATTGTGTAAAGCAAAAGAAAAACAAAAAACAAAATAAACAGTGTTTATAAAGAACGATGTAAAAATAAAAAAAAAACGATTTGCCTAACGCAAAAGAGCTTTAAAAAAGTAAAAATTACAACCCAAGAAAAATATACGTAAACTTATTGTTGTAATTTGTAGTGATGCGCTATTGTGATAATAATTTTCCCCTTCCCTGAAAAACCAAATCAGAAAGTTACATCTAAGAATAATAGAATAAAAATTTAAATTTTACATAATATGTACTTACTAAAATCTATTAGTGACTTTTTTTTATAAATTAGTCGCAATCCGCGAAAACCTTCGAAATTTCCTGAAAAGAGAAATAGTTTTCGACTTGTGTTCATTTATGAAATCTGCTAATATTTCGGATATTTTTTAAAGTTGTGATTTTGGAGTTACTCCAGCGAATAAAATAATAAATAATTGTAATGAAAAATATGTAATAAATAACAAATCACCAAATCACCTATCACAGCACAAAAATCCCTAAAAATGTTCATTGAAATCTTTTGTGTACAAAATCGAATTCTTCTGTACGCTGCACTGCCAACTCGCTTATAATGATTAATTTAAATTCAAAATGAATTCCATCAATCCATATTTCTGAACGGAGGCAAAAAACGAAAGATAAGCATAGAACAGGAAAAGCAAAGTAACTATCACGCAAAATGGGTGTAATGGTGTTGTATAGTGAAATACGTAAAAACTCCTTTCTATTGCCACAAATAAAGTTTTGCAAATAGTTGTGAAATTGCAGTAATTTAACACGTGAGGTAAATTTGAATGCTTGTGCTTATGCCATAAATTTTAACACTCACTTTTCATATTATTATAATTAAATTCTTTTTTTTTTAATTTTTACGATGAATGCTCCTTAGTTAGTATATAAAATAGTTTCCTTTTCCTTATTTACAGATTTTAATTAAATGAACTGTGATTATGAGTTCCACAAAATCGCAAGTAGCAGTCGCTACAAATATTCCAAGTCTATCATCATCACAAACTCAAAAAGAGTACAGTACTGAAGAGTCTCTAGGTCGGCAAAATAGTTTCGGCAATAATCGCAGAGTGAGTATATTTAATTCATAGATTTTTACACATAAAACATTGTTTCGGGATTGTTTGTAATACAAGGTGGCGCAAAATTATTAGGTTACGGAATAAATTCGTAGCGTGGACTTTTATTTAAGCAAAGAAGTTGTTAAGCCTGTTTATGAAGGAACTCTTTGTTGTCGAAGGTAACGCCCTTCATATGGTTTGACAGAAAGCGGAAAAAATAGTAATCGGTCGGTGCAAGGTCTGGAGAATACGGCAGATGCTGAATGACCTCCCATTCGAGGTCTCTGAGTGCGGCTTTGACGACTTGTGGAACATGGAGTCTGACATTGCCGTGAGGGAGTATGGTTCGACCATGTCGATGAGGTTTTTTCAGTCGAATAACCTCATTCACGCGGTGGAACTGGGCAATGTAGAGCTCCTTGTTGACCGTGGCATTCTTATCGAGTGTTTCCCAATGCACTATGCCCTGTCAGTCCCACCAAACACATATCATGATCCTCTATGGATGAATATCCGGCTTGACTCTCGGCTTTGGCGTATCTCCTGGCGCCACCCACTCCTTTCTTTGCTTCATATTGGTGTACTCTTATAGGCCCCATTTCTCATCTCCCGTGACGATTCGGTACAAAAAGCGCTGTTGCTCGATGGCGGACGAGATGCTGAGAAGCCATTTGACTTTCTTTGTTTTTTTTCGTTGAGCTCTTGAGGCACCCAGACTCTTAATTTTTCGATAAATCCCATTGAATTAAGGTGATTGAGAATCGTTTCATGATCGCAGTTCATTTTTTCCGCCAATTCACGACGGGTTTGGTGACGGTTTTCCTTCAAAAGTGATTTGAGACGTTCTTCATCGAATTCATAAGGCCTTCCGCTGCGGGACATGTCATCGACATCAAAGTCGGCATTTTTAAACTTTTCAAACCGTTTTCGTTTTGTAGACTCGCCTATGACACCTTCTCCATACACGTCGCAAATGTTGCGGGCTGCTTCGATAGCTTTTTGTCCTCGATGAAAAGCAAAGAAGATCAGGTGTCGTAAATGTAGATTTTGTCTTCTGGATTTTCCATTTCTAAGCCTCAAAACTAATAAAAAATTAACTCTTTGCCAAACAGCAAACAAATCGTTATAAAATAAAAGAAAATATATAAAAGCGCTATGAACTTATTTCCCAACCCAATAGTTACCCTATCGGAAGATGTATCATTTTTGCAAATGGTGTCGTACATCAATCATATTTGATACTTGTGACAAAGACAGCTGCAGTATACAAACAGACAAGCAATGGAGCGCGTAAAGGTCCACACTTCCATCACTCAAATTATTATTTTTTTGTTTTTTAGTAAATAAATTATTCAATTATTCTGGGAATGAGAATGATTTGCCCACGTGGAATTCGCAATATAACTTAAAGCAGGGAAGACACGCTCTTTCCGGTTGAAACGAGTTTTCTTTTTCAACATGGTATCCTTTTAGCTCGATGCACTTTACTTAATAATGCATTAAATAAATAAATATTTCTCCTTCCAATTTGTATTTATTACCAAATCACTTAAATTCGGTCAAACACTCTCTACACCAAATCACACAGGAAATAAACACAAAGAGTTGAATCTAGAGAATTTGCTAGATAAACGAGCCATTTGGGCCCTAGTTCTTGTAATATTGTACGATTGCCACCACGCATATCCCCAAAAACTCTGTCGTGCAATCTCATTAGCCGGCAGACCTACCCTAGCCTTCTTCCGTTCTGATCTTGTATGAATGGTTTATATGTTTTGTTCTCATTACCCAACGGCGCAAATGCCGTATCCGATTGCGATTGAACAGCACCAAACTCCTCTTTGAAGTTGTCAAACCACTGTATTTGTTGCCAATAATCCTGTCCTGCAGACAGGCGTTGTACTATACCTATATACAAATATTTATGCAGAACTGAAATCCCTGATCCATGTGATAAGCTTGTAGCTTACTCAAGTTCGCTGAACATCACCCTCCGATCGTCCAATATCATATCGTGAACATTTCTGGTGTAGTGACCTCGATAAGGCGACCAGAACTTGCGGTGTCGCTCGTGGAAGTGAGCGCTGAAATAGAATAACTTTCATGTTTCCAGTTTCTTTCATATTAATTATTTGTAGCAAAAACTGAACTTCAGGAATTTGAAGAATCAAAATCAGCAACTCTAAAGCCAAAACACCGTATGACATCTTTATGCTATATATGGAAACGGCAATAAATTCTAAAGATGATGAAAGGGAAATGTGATGCATTCGTTTAAATGAAAATTAAAGATATCATCATGAAAGGATTAGGCATTTTTTTGTATTTATTTAATTTTTTTTCTTATAAAAGAAAGAATTAATTTGAATAAAGTTAATGCGAAAAATACTATCCCAAAATTTACTTGGCATAAGAAATCCACTATTTAAAGCATTGAAGAAAATATCGTAATTGAGATTGGGAATTCAATAATGACTATCCTCCTTATTTCCTTAAATACTAATATTATTATATACGGGAGCGATATACAAGGTGGAATATAAGAGATATAATTAACATAAAAAAATGTCCAAAACTATCGGTAATGCTCACACAAAGTTGATCCATCTGAGCAGCTGATGAGCGTGAAACTCGATTTAAGGCAATTAAAACTTTTTTCTTGCAATTTCTGCGGAAGACATTCCTCTTTTTTCGCTTGATTTTCGCTAATATTGCAGCTTCTTAGCAACGCCCCATGGTTGCAAGCTGCTTAACGAGCGCCTTATGGATGTTTATCGACGTCTTGCTATTTATTTTTTGCACAGATAAAAATTCTGTGTGGAGTATTCTGTTTATACAAGTACGTACGAGGTGTATTAAAAAAGTATCGCAAATTTTTCAAAAATTATTTATTTATTTTATTTTGTCCTTTCAAAGTATTTCCCATGAGATATTTATTATGCTCTTGTGCCAACGTTTTTTCCAATCTTCGAAGTACTTCAAAAACTCTTTTTTTTATCTTGTTCAGCTCCTCCTTCGATGCCGTCTTTATCTCGTCAATCGTAGCATAGAGATGTCCTTTCATGGGCCTCTTCAGTTTGGCCAAAAAGTCGCGCATAAGCAACGATGTGTGAGCAGGGGCGTTATGGTGATGCAAGAGCCAATTTTTGTTCTTCCACAAATCCGGGCGTTTCTGCGGATTGCTTCGCGCAAATTACACATAACTTGCAGGTAATATTCCTTATGATCCTCTGGAGCAAATTTGGGTCGTCGCGGACAGACGGCGACCCGTCTCATGCCCACATCATTGAAAAAATCGAATGGCAGGAGCGAATCGATATGTCTAGGTCCTCAGCAACTTCGGTGATTCGACGATTGGCCAATACCATTTTCTTCACTTCATCAATTTTTTCGTCTGTTGTTGAAGTGCTCGGGCGTCCGGCACGCTTTTCGTCATTCACATCTTCTCGGCCTTCTGAGAACAATTTGTACCACCGATAAACGTTGCTTTGGTCCAAAGTAGCTTTTTCGTATGACACAGTCAACATTCAGAATGCATCCGCGCACTTAATTTCGTTTTTCACACAAAATTTGATACAGGTTCTTTGATCCATTTTTTTGAATAGGTAAAAATCGAAGACGAGCCGAAACACGTGCAAGCAAAGCAGCTGTCAACAATTAACTGAACATTCAAAATGGCCGCACTCATCGGCTTGAGTGAGAGACATGAGTACCAACATATCGCCACAAAAAAATCGAAATTCGAATATACGTAACCTGCGATAATTCAAAATTCGCGATACGTTTTTAACCAACCTCGTATACATGCGCACATCATTGTGCCATTAACTAAGCTTTTCTTTTGTATCTAATCTTATTTCACTATCGATGTGTAAAGCTCATATTTCCATAGTTCATATTATTCGTCTTCGCTAAGGCGGCAAATTCAATAAATCTTCCGCTGATGTTTCCTCTCCAACACATATCATGTGCAGCTGTCGGCGTTCATCCTTTTTGTGCCATATAAAGGGTTTTTCAATAAGGGCGGGTAGATGTTGAAATGGAATAAAATGGCGTTTGCTGTGTGGCACGTAGCGCCGTCCTGCTGGAACCACATGTCGTCTAGGTCCATATGGTTCAATACGGGCCATAAGAAATTGGAAGGGCCACCACGTCTACCGAAAAATGGGCGCAATGCGCGCAACGTTTGCGTTAATGAACACTCATTTTGTTAATAAAGTTTTATCATTTGAACGTGCTGTTCAATCGTGTAACTTGCCATGATGATTTGGCATAAACAACTGAATAATAAACAAAAGATTTGACAGATGTCACCAAAACAAAATGGCTGCCACAGGGCGCCAAAATGGACCCGCGCCAATTGAAAACCCCTTTATTACTATGGATGTTACTAGAAATTCATTAAGTAAGCCTCCATTACTGCGCAATTTCCCAAATAGAACTTATTAGCGCAAACATTTTCTGATTTCTAAGTAAACAAGATTCTCAACCACCCATCAACAGTGAAGTGAGAACAGTGCGTTGACTGTTTGATGAAAGAAGATACTTATCCTCGTCCACTAATTCAATCCTCTTCAATTCTTTGCCTTTTCGATAAATGCTATTAAATAAATTTGGAATATATTGTGGCTTCTCTTCTATACAAGTCACTAGTAAATTTCAGATAGGCTTTACTTCGATTCTTAACACCGAAGAGTACAAAACCATTTAGAAGTATTTCGTACCGCCTACTGTAGTAATTTTACTCACACCAAAATGTTATAGTGAGCGAAGCAATGAAAAGCAAGACGAATAAAGAGCAAAGATTCAACTATTCAAGTCTACACTCGAAAGGTTAAGTAACCAAAAGCAACGTGTGTACAGTAATAATATACATATGATTTGTACATATGGTAGTACATATATTTTCCTAATTCGATGAACTCAAAGTAAAACGTGAATTTTCGCCTTTGGCAATGCGACAGTTGTTTCAATTTAACAGCAAAGTTGGTACTGATGGTTAAAGTGGTGGGTATAGAAGCTGTTTGAAAAGTAGGTCAGGTCAACGGAGTATAGAAGCCTACGCAACATACCATATTATGTATATTCACTTCGTATATGTATACATACACACGTATAAATATAATATTAGGAGTATCTTATAGCAAGAAGCAATCGGCAACAGCATCACTGAGCATTGATCGTAGGTATGTTGCGTATACGCCGTGTTGTACCGCATGATGGGGTCCCCCCACATGTGTATTTAAATACTGCTACAATGAAAATTATGCAGGCATTTATTTGTCGGAAAAGTTATTGTAGGCACTTATAACATCGTCTATACAATGTTTAGTGGAGGATGGTTCGGTGTTCACAACTTCACGCAAATATTGAAAGTTTCTAACTAGCATTCAGCTGAGATTAACTAGAAAATATTGTTTTGAGTACATTGGCGACTAAAGTTAAATGGCACAATACTGGTAGAAACACTCAACAATATTCTGTTTAAGAAATCGACACTAAGTACGGCCGAGAACGGGCATTTGTTTGCGAAAGCACCGAAAAGGCCTACAATGATGCCCTTTTAATGGGTTGCCGACATGTGCCAATAAAACAAGGACAACGATTTATGGATGTGCACCTGTAATATCCGAATAAGGATAAGCGCATATATTTAACGGTTTGCGATCTGCAAAAAATAGAAAAATTACATAAAACTGGACAAAAAGAGGTTTTGGACATAGTACAATATTTTAGATGTAGAAGTGGTCGCCTTAGCCGAACGAGCTGATGCGTGACTTCCATTCGGAAGTGCACAGGTTTGAAGTTTCGTGCATGAAACAGCAAATGACGAAAAAGTGTTTTTCTAAAGCGGTGGCTCCTCAGAAGGCAATAGCCAACCACTCTGCAAAAAAAAAAACAAAAAACTGCTGATAACAAACTATCCGTGAGCGCCAATTATATAATATATATGTAATATATATATATAATATATGGTAGTACAATATATAATATATATATTAGATATGCCACAAAATAAAACACAACCTTATGACTTGGGTTGCCATTATTTACTTTGCTTGGATATAAATAATCATGTTTAAGTGCTATAATTTTCCATATACCAGATACTAGCTACGTTGTCGTTAGCGATCTAGATTTTACTGGCTCAGCTCAATAATTCATTAACAATATGCACGCATGTACTTAATGTAGTTTTAATTTTGATATTCAAGTGACGTTTGAAGGTTAGAGAAAAAAGTGAATATCCTTTGAAAACGCAACACATTGATGTGTCCTTACTTTACACCAATAATTACCTTAATATCAAATTATGTATCTTCATTCCGATTGACTTCGTTCTTCCTCAAATGTTTGCTTTGATTTCTGTTTCTTTCGAATGCAAAGTACTGCAATTTGTAGTGACATCGAATATCTCAAAATCATGTTTTGAGATGATTTTTTAATAAAGAGATTCACTCGGAAATTTGCTATTGCTTGCCTGCGTTCGCTATTTGAATAAGTTTTTCTTATAAGAATTATTATCTTTCATTCCCTAACTGTGGGTCCCGAATACCTGCTAAGAGCAGATGGATGGGCTTCTGCTAACCACTCTTATTAAAATTACTGGTGTAAAAGTAGCGTCTGACTCTAAATTCTAATTCCTTAGATGGTTCATTGATGATGGTTTGACGCCGGCTGCAAAACTACCAACGCCATATGATCTGAATATAACTTAAGAGAACATCCAATTTGTTGGAATAGGCCAGGCGTACTGTTTCGAGGCTTGTAGCCGTTCTTACTGGCCATCGGGCCTATTCACATCAAATAAGCTGAGTATAGCTTGCAATGATTACATACTGTATAAGTTGCATAAATGAAAATGTAAATTAGACTATTTAAAACCTTCAATGTAGATGTCCAACTTTGTTGAGAAAATACTGGACTACAAGTTTCTGCAGGATTTGCCCAACCATAGCATTCACAAAATTCTCAAATATATCAGCTACACCGGCTGATCTTAACACAGTGGTACCGGGGACTTCGAGTTCGTGGCTCCGTTTTAAGTCTCTACCCCGCCATTTTAGTTTAGGTGCTGTTGCGTACACTTCGAAATTACTGTTTACTTTTCGCGTACTACAATTGTCGTTTTTAAAACTTTAACAAATTCAATAGGCTTTTGCATCCTCTGGGCCCAATTTTCTTATCTACAGTATCATTTTTATTAGAGAGAGTTAGAGCTACATACAAGCATATTTTTGTTTCCAATTCTCTTGTACTGCATTCTTAACAGATGTAGTGCATATACTTACTTACTTAGGTGGACATAACAACCCGTTACCGAGTTACGGCCGACCTCACTAGCTCTCTCCAGGCGCCTCTGCTCCGCGCACGCCTGCATCGCTTTGTGATACTACCCATGCCTCTGCGCCATAAAGCAACACGGGTATGATGAGCGTCTTGTAAAGTGTCAGTTTGGTCATGCGAGAGAGGGCTCGACTACTCAATTGCTTACTTAGGACATAGTAACACCTATTAGCCAGAGTGATTCTCCGTTTGATCTCCAGACTGATATCGTTGTTGCTGTTAACGGCGGTGCCAAGGTAAATAAATTCTGGCACAACTTCGAAGGTATAGTTAGTTGTCCGCAATGACGTGCGTTCCTACACGCCGTGTGTTCCGCGTTGTAGACAGCATATACTTCGTTTTACCCTCGATGTAGTGGATATATAAAAGCTATAGAATGATTTAAAAAGGAACCCATAGTGTAAAGATAAGTTCGAGTTGTATCACAATGGATCTACGACAGGTCTAAGCGTGTCATTGCGACAGCCTACCTACCTACCTACCTAATTCTCATGGACTTACTGGCTTCAATAAATTTGAATTGCTCTCGAATTCTTTAGCTATTGATTTGTCTTCTTCCAAATTTTGTATTATTTCTAAACGAAATCTTTATACATTTTTTTTTATTTACATCAGTAGTACAGCATAAGAGTTCGGTATTTTAATAGCAGGTACTTTAATGATTCGCAACAGCTTCGTGCCTACTGCTTATACTATGAAGTCTATAAAAACGTTTATATTTACTGGAATATAATAACTAAATCAATGAATTTTTAAGAGGTACATACTATTTTTTGGTATTTCAAATATTCATTATTATCGGAAAAACCGATATTCATATGCGTGTGTATGCATGTAATTGCACCAACAGCAGTTAAATCGAAACCTCCACATTACCACTGCATTTAATCACTTCTTAGAATTAATTCCATGCCTCGCAGACATTTTCGCAGAAATAATCGCACTTAAATAATATAGGAAATAAGTGAATAGTTCACCATTTCCCATTTACTTAGCACTTAAAGTTCAAGGTTCAAAACGTTGAAAAAACTCAAAACAGCAAAGGAATAAAAGTTTGCATAGAAATCGCTGTGATAATCTGCATAATCATACAGCAGTTGCGCTAAACGTGCGCTCCCATACGCCAGTTTAGAATAGTCGGTGTTCGTTTTTTTATGTAATAAACAGTTACTTCTCACACTCTACTACTCACTTCTGGCTGCAAAAAATTGTTATTTCCTTCATTATAAACTTTACTTAACTCGGGAACCTACTTTGCACCCAAACTCCTGATTTCATTTACATTTTCCTTCCTTGCGTTGTTCGCTCATTTCGCCTATAATACACCGAAAAACTTGCAACAATGCTAACATATGTACATATATATGTGTTCCTAAGCACGTTTACACATACTCGCTTAGCATTTTCCCTTTACTACTATTTTTGCAAGTTCGAAAAGCGCTCAAGGTCGATTTATTGATTTTTCCACTTTCTGCAGCACCAGCACCAGCAACACCAACAACAGCAACAGCAGTCCGTATCTGCAAAGTACAAATACACCCTTAGCTATGGCTCTTGCTCAAAATGTGTAGTAGTTTGTGTGTATGCATACACGTGTATGTTTGTATATATGTATGTATAGATATATGCCCGTCAACAAGAGCCTACAATAACTATTAGTGTGCACTTTGTTCGCCATCTACGTTTGTTGACGATGCTGTACTGAAACCGAGTTGAATTCGCTTCGTTCGCAGTTTTCGTCGTTTCACGTTTTTTCCGCCGGAAGTTTATCTGGAAATCAGGTCACTGTAAATGTATACATTTAATTGAAGTTTGTTAGTCACAATTATCCTGATTTGTATGGCGAGAGACAGAGAAAATAAGTAATTGTTTTTGCTGTTGGTCTGTAATTGATTTCGTATAAGAAGTACCTTGTTTTTGCTGACTAAATATTTTTTACTTACTTATTTATTTCAGAAGAAAGAAAATTAATGAACTAGTTTCTAACTCAGTTGTGGCTGCCGTAGCCGAACGTTTAGTACGCGACTACCATTCGGAGTACGTATGTTCGAATCTCCGTGAAATAGCAAACTGAATAAAAAGTTTTTTCTAATAGCGGTCACCGCTCGGCAGGCAATGGCAAACCTCCGAGTGTATTTCTCCCATAAAAAAGCTCGTCATAAAAAACCATCTGTTGTTCGGAGTCGTCTTAAAACTGTAAGTTTCTCCATTTGTGGAACAACATCAAGACACACCACAATAGGATTAGGAGCTTGGCCAAACACCCACAAATGTTGTACGCGCCAATTATATATATATATATAAAGAAAGTAAATACATTTTTATTAAAACTTAGAATGATTTTTAGTCAATTATATATTTTCCATTTTGTTCGATATCCTTTTACCATCTTTCTGTCAAATTCATTATTCCGCGCTCATAGAACATCTGGCCTTTATTTGCAAAAAACTGAACCAAGTGCGATTTTATAGCCTCGTCATTGCCGAAAGTTTTACCATTTAAGGAGTTCTGCAAAGACCGAAACAAATGGTAGTCTGATGGTGCAAGGTCAGGGCTATATGGTGGCTGCATCAAAAGTTCCCAGCCAAGCTCCCTCAGTTTTTGGCGAATGACCAAAGATGTATGCGGTCTAGTGTTGTCCTAATGAAATATGACACCTTTACGATTGATCAATTCTGGTCGCTTCTCGTTAATGGCTGTATTCAATTTGGCGAATTGTTGGTAGTAAACATCCGAATTAATCGTTTAGTTCCTCTGAAGCAGCTCAAATATCAATACCCAAGACTCACTCTTTTATATGCTCATGAACGGTTGATTTTAGTATATTTAACTTTAACTCCAATCTCACGCAAAGTTACATGACGACCAAATTCGATTAAAGCCTTGATAACGTCTTCACCGGCATCACTTGGCCGACCTGAACGTGGCTCATCTTTAAGTGAAAAATCTCCAGAACGGAATTTGATAAACCAATTGCGAGACTGTCTTTCTTTTAAGGCTTTATCACCATAAAAATCACGCAACTTTTTAGCAACCTTCTCTGCGCTTTTTCTTTTAAGGAAATAAGCAAATATAAACTAACTAACTAAATAGTTCTAACCGTGCCAAATCAGAAAGTAAGCTTCGTTGAGGAATATTGCAATAAATATTCTCGAGTACTGAAGGTAAGTCAATCGCTCTGTCTGCTTTTTTGTCTGCGGGCCCTAGAATTTTATGCCGCCTCTGAACAGCAGATGGTTTTTTACAATCAGAGGTCTGGCATTGCCTGCCGAGGAGTGACTGTTATCAGAAAAAAATTGGTTTCGAACCCATTCTCTCATGGTAAAGAAATAAATTGTTTACATGTTAAAAAGTGTCAATCGAAAACTAATGAACTTTTTATTTTATATTTTATATAAAATTTCGTATTCCACAGAAGGCCCGCTTAAGCCTGAAGGCTCATTGTGTTTACTAATTTATCCTCAAGTTCTCCTTGTAATCCCAATGTGGTGAAACTACTTAATTTCTTGAATAAACGATAAAATAGCTTACTGTGGATAGCTGCCAATTCCAAGTCTGCAAGATATCGAAGGAAGTAACGAGTTTGAACTGTGTTATCGCATTCTGGTATGAGTGGGGCAATGGCAGATAAAGTTTTCAAAGCTCCTCACCATTCCTGCAGCTACGACAGTGAACTTCGTGGTCCGTCTACTGTTGACTTGCGTGATATAGGCTGACTTGATCCAGAGCTTGCTTGAGAATAAAGCGTAGCCAGAATATAAAGCGTGGGCAGAATTGATTGTTTTAAGATTAGATCCCCTCCTATCCAGCTCATCCGCGATGTTGTTTTCAGGAATTTTCCTATGTCGAGGAACTCCGACCCCGTTCGTGAAGCACCGCTTAGACAGTTTATTAAGAATAGCTCAACACTCAATTGCTACTTTGACTGTCAGAAGAGAGTATAGAGGTGTTGCGGCACTTCTGACCATCCCACCTTATTATTTAATCTTAAGTCGAGAGTAAAGATAGCCACTTACCCTGGGTCAAGGTCTTTAATGTTATCCCATTCATGTATTTATAAGATTCGTGTGGAAACATTATTTTCAAAACAGATTTGTGGAGCTGTGCTTTAGCTACTCGGACGATTTCTGAGATTTTCCGAGTGCCCAGAACGGAAATCTTTGCAGGGTACGTATGTATTGAGTCTGCGTTAAAATTAGCCCTGAAATTTGCTATAAGTATTTAAAAAGAAAAAAAAAGCTCCTCATAAAAATATCTGCCGTTCGGAGTCGGCTTGAAACTGTAGGTCCCTCCATTTGTGGAACAACATCAAGACGCACACCACAAATAGGAGGAGGAGCTCGGCCAAACACCTAACAGAAGTGTACGCGCCAATTATTTATTTTTTTTTATTTTATTTACGGGGAGAAGGTTTAATAGAGTCTTGGTTGGGGTAGAAGGCATCGCTTCTGTGACCCTTCGGATTTTGTACTTGTACCCTTGTACCGCCTTTAACTCTAATTTGAATTATTCTATTTGTATCTTAATTTTTGTTATAATTCTGTTCTGAGGTAGTTGACTATGACTGATCGTTCGATTTGCTATTACTTCATTATAGGTCCCTTTATCATTAAAATTTATTTTCTACTTTTTAGCTCGATAAGCAATAAAAGCGTGTTTTTTAGTTTTTTTAAACTATTTTTTATTTAAATTGTACTTGCGTCATATTTTTTTTCTTAGGTTCATTATTTGAACCAAATTTTAGTTATTTTGCTTAACTCATAACAGAGATATTACGTTTTTTGCTCTTTTGAAAATTACCGTTAGATGTGATGTTACCTTGCTCATTGACCTATTTCGCCCTTTTTCTGTACCACGCTACCTTGGACAAGGAGTTATTTTTTTTAAATAAGTTTCATTGAAATACACTAATTTTTTCTCGAGCTATCAAGTGCACGGACAGACATGGCTAAATGAACTACTCTCCTCACTCTGAGCAATTTGATATATGTATGTCCGTTACAAAGATACCGTACGCGGACATACATTCGTAGTTTCATACAAATTATGCAACTTTGAGTAGACCTATAAAAAAATTAAAGCCATGACATTTCAAAATACGCCAAGATTCACTTCAAATGCATGCACGTGTGCAGGTACCATCCACTTATGTAATTCCTATTTGCAACCGAGTAAACTAGTGCTTCGCTATTGCTGAGTAAATAATTTTTGTCAACAACACTAAGGAAAGCGGCAGGTCTTTGTCAAAAGCATCTACGAGTATCTACAAGTATTTATGAGCCTACGTCTCTACTTAAGCAATACTAAAGCACATAAAGGACTTACACATTGTTCGTAGCATATGCTCACTCGCACTATACCTATACAATAGAACAGCGTATATAATACAAGAAAAGCACAAGAATCGAATTAAATGGCGTGACATGCACGATACGTCAGTTGGCTTAACAAAAAAACGGCATTGCTTGAGGTGTAGCAGAGCGATTTATTGCATGTTTAGTGATTGCAAACCGAAGTAGGTTTATACAGGGTGGGCCATCTAACGTTTAAAAGTTGAAAGGCAAAGCAACATGTACAACATGAGGCCTGGCGTTGTCTTGAAGGAGTATGGTTTGACCATGTCGATCAGGCAATTTCAGTCGAATAGCTTCCTTTTTTCTGCAGTGTAGCTGGGCAATGCAGAACTCCTTGTCGACCGTGGCATTCTTTTCGAGCATTTTCCAGTGCAGCACGCCCTCCTAGTACCACCAAACACATATCATGATCTTCTTTGGATGAAAATCCGGCTTGACTCTCGGCTTTCATATTGAAGTACTCGTATAGGCCCCATTTCTCATTTTCCGCGACGATTTGGTACAAAAAGCGTCGTTTATGACCGCGTGTCGCTTGATGGCAGGCTCCCAATTTTTCGGTAAATCCCGTTGAATTAAAGTGATTGAGAATCGTTTTATAATCGCAACCCATTTTTTCCGCCAATTCACGACTGGTTTGGCGACCGTTCTCCTTCAAAAGTGACTTGAGACGTTCTTCATCGAATTCCGAGGGTCTTCCGCAGCTGGGCGTGTCTTCGACGTCAAAGTCACCATTTTTGAACTTTGCAAACCATTTCCTTGATGTAGACTCGCCTATAACACCTTCTCCATACACGTCGCAATTGTCCCGGGCTGCTTCGGTAGCTTTTTGACCTCGATGAAAAGCAAAGAAGATCAGGTGTCGAAATTGTAGATTTTTGTCTCCTGGGTATTCCATTTCTAAGTCTTAAAACTAATAAAAAATTAACTCAAAAATACAATTAACATAGTTTTGTAGAGCAGAAAGAGTTCCATCGAATGAATACTTAGCTTTTGGCAAACAGCAAACAAATCGTTGTAAAATAAAAGAAAATATAAAAGCGCTATGAACTTATTCCCCAACCCAATACAAAACAAATTATTTTTATTTTTTCTTATTTAATGTTTTATTTATTTTTGAATGTAAAAGCCTTAGGGTTAATTATGGAATAATAATTCATTCAAATGAATCCCCCCAGTATTGCAGTAACCGACACGATGAACACAATTTTTCATTCCCACGACAGGCGGTTCTATGTTACCGGAATGACCCAGACTTATATCCGATTAAGGACTCTTGTAACTCCAGCGCCATTTCCTGTGCATGTACGGAGAATGTTTATGCTGCTACAACATGAGCCCAATTTTTCAGCTTTTGAGGCTGGCGAGTTGATGCTGTTGGCTTTTATTGCACGCTTCCAACAACATTGGCGAAGTTTTCGCACATGCGTGCTGTACGAGCATGAGGACGTGTTGTTGTATGCAATTAAGATACAGTTTCACGCACATGTTACATAAACTGATGCACAAATTGTATGGGAGTTGTTTATCTTTTACTGAATTTAAAACGTCATTTTCTTCTAGAGTCGCCAAATCACCAGTAAATTTTTAATATTTCCAAAATTTGTTCAAGCGTAATTTGACCCATTTCGTAAATCGCAGATGCTAATCTGATATTCTGGCTTGATTCCAATGTTCTTTTTTTTGACACTGTAAAGACAATCCGTTGATCAAGTAACAATCGTTAGACGGCCCACCCTTTATATTTGTATGTAGCTGGTACGTTTATAGGCCATTATTTGCCAACGAATTTGCAGTGCCAACTATTGTTAGCGAATTAAATCTCAACTTTTACGCCCACCCGAAGGCCTTGACTAATACAGGATGTTAAAAAAAGAATTTAAAATATTTAAGGAGAAAGAATTTAAAATATTTAAGGGCCAATAGTCTGAAGCAATAAAGTGTTAATAAACATACATCTGTAAACTAATGGTTTTGGAGATATGGTAAGTCATTCTTTTTTTAGCTTCTTTCTTACTTGCTCCTGGCTATTACTCCTTTTTTACTTGGATATTCTTGTCACAGTTGACAAATGTTTTGTGAAATTGTTTGTGTTGAATTCGAATAAAAATATTCCTTGTCAAATTATATGAAAATTCTCACGAACCATCGAGAGGAATATATTTACCAACCATCAATAAGAGTTTTAAGTGCTTATCAAGTATTTATTCACCATCCGAATCATAATTTCGAATTCAACAAATTCACATAGTTTCGTTTGCTACGGTTGCTTATTCTGACGCAGAACTAACCGACCGGCATTTCATAAATGGATGCGCTAAATCATCAGTTTCCTTCACATCGTATGCTTGGAAGAATTCACCAACTCCTCAGTATATACCTCCTATTTGATAGACAAATATACATAATTGGCGCTTACACCGTTTGTTGGGTGTTTGGCCGGGCTCCGATTTGTTCCACAAATTGAGGGACCTACAGTTTTATGCTGTCTCCGAACGACAGATGGGTTTCGTGAGGAGTTTTTTCGTGACAGAAATACACTCGGAGGCTTGACATTGTCTGCCGAGTAACGACCGTCATTAAAAAAATGTCTATCAATTGGCACCCAGGCCTTCGAACCTGTGTACTTCGGCTACGACGGTCACTTAAATGCTTTACATTCTCTTTTTAACACCCTGTATATGCAAATTGTACTACAGGTGCAATAGACGTAGACCATTTGAATTCGTGTTATTGGGTAATAGTTCAAGTTCAAAGCCAACTGAATTATTGTTAGCCATATACTTAAAATCAAAATTGCGCATTTGCACGCAAGGTACACAAGTAGGAGTTAAAGACTTATTCATACCTTCAACCGAAAGTTTGTCCAAATACAAATAGTCTTTTGGGGAAAAATAAAAAATAAAATGCAACATATGTATGAATTTTTTGGTATGCTAACTTGGCTAACAGTTGGCTTTGCAGTAGCGCATTCTGTCGGCCCAAGCTCCCAATGCTTTGTTTAGAGTTTTTGGCTTTATAACTCATCGGAAAATATTTTCTTTAACTGCGTGCGCAAACAAAGCACAAGCTGCACTTCTCGCCCGTCCCTCTATCAAAACTCGTGAACGACATTCAGTTCACTAAAAACCAATCGCTTGTAATTTGAATCATTTAGATAATTGTTGGTCGCGAGTTTTAGTTTAAGAATGAGACAGAAGCTACAATTTATTTGTCATATTTATGATCTCTCAGGGCACTCTAAAAATGTTTAAGCGAAGTAAGTAAGTCAAATTTTGGATTTTGGCTATTCTCGGCCACATGATACGAAGCTTTTAAATAACTACTTCGTAATATTTTTCAACTCAGTGTAAGTATGAAGCGACTCATTTTCTTACACAGAGTTTTGATACAGACAAACAAGATATCAAATAGGAAATGCTACTATTGTTAAAATAACCTCCGATCCAAACAGATACTTATATACACATATTTAAATTACTTTACACATACATAACGGTATTGCATATACATACATGGAGATTGAATTAAATAATATGTTTCGCTTTAGCACTTAAAAGCTAAATAAATGTAATTCATAGCAGTATCTGCAAGTTTAATCATTCCGAGTCATAGTTTTGTGGAATCTATGATTTACTGCACTGGACTCTACTAGCTATTTTATTTTGTCGACAGTTCATATAACTTTAGTTTACTATACAATTATTCGCGGCTTTCGTGTCATATATTAATTGCATTTTCACGAAATAACGCTTCCGATTATATTATATTGCGCTTAGTCCACTAATATTGTTTACTCATGTCAGCCCTAACTATGTACGTGTGGTGGTATGCTGACCATCACAATACTCGTACCCTACTCCCATCCACACGCACATGCACAACAAGGAAAATCAATGCTAAAGTCGAAACTGTAAAGTTGTACTCCTACTTCTGCCGAAGTGAAAAGCGCGCCATTACAAAGTTTAATGTCACTTGACGTCAGCAACCAAATTTGTCCCAATACAAAACCACAGATTTCCAGGAATGTCGCATGTAATTTGCGCTGAAACAATGTACACCGAACTGCCCACGCGCAGGAAAGCGAAAGGTTACACGACTTGTTATCGTAGCTGCGACCGGATATGGGTTAATGTGGTGCCTTGTAGTATAAACAAATACAGTACAGTATAACCGCTTTAATGCGAACAATTCAAAGGCGTTAAGAGTGCGAAGTAGCGGGATTTGCGGTTACTGGTGGTATTATCGTTTCTACGAAATATGTAATAATGTAAGCATGTTTTTCGCTAACTTAGAGAAAACACAAAACACTGCGAGTATTTATCTGTCGTTGTCTGGCACACGAATTTCTTAATATTAACGTTTTAAGTAGTCAGCTGATTTGCAGGACAACCAACTCCGCTTACAAAGCTTCTCAAAGCAAACAATTTGATTCATTTGCCTTCGTTGAGTGTGGCATTCTTAGAATTGAATATTGAGTTTTCTCGACGGATTTCATTTATTTTAGAATCGAACACGAAAAAAGTAGAGGACGATGGAAATATCGATGTATGACTAAACAATTTTATTTTCTCTGAGTCGCAGATATTATTCTGATGAGAATACTACACAATTTCCAGACTCGACTGAACAATTTTTGATTTATCAAAATCTACATAAGTATTATTTCGTTTGATGATGAAGTCCAAGTGCACCAGTTGGCGTCACACTCGTGTGCTTATAGCGTTATGATTTAGATGAACTAATGCGTTGAAATAAGCATCATTGCTTGACTACCGGTGAAAGCTTGGTGACATTCGGTTCTGTGGAAGCGAAGTTATTGCACCTAAAGTGTCAGTATGTTCGTGTCATCAGTACAAAAATGAGTTTCGAACAAAGAGCTAATATCGAATTTTGTTTTAAAATCGCTAAAACGTTTACCGAAACATTTGAATTGATGAAAAAAGTTTATGGCGATGATTGTCCATCTCGTGCCAGAGCTCATGAGTGGCTTACACGTTTCAGAGATGGATGGATCAGAATCAGTAATCACCGAAAACTCCATCAAAATTGTACTCGATAAATTTATCAAAAATGAACCGAAATCATCGTTGAAATTCATGGAATCGGAGTTGAATATCACATTTTAACTGATCATTTGGGCTTACGAAAGGTCTGTGCACGTATCATTCCGCACAAGTTAACTAAGGACCAAAAATTGCTCAAAATTTAACATTCGAAAGACCGCATTAAGGGGGGGTAGGGTTTCACAATCGAATTTTTTTTTCTTCACTCATAGTAAATCATTTCAAGAATGTTGTGTAAAAATTTTAAGTGGATCGGAGCAGAACTCTCAAAGTTATAGCCTTTGTAGGCACTCTACCTCGAATGCGGAGCATCGATAATTTCTCAGAGTCATTTTTTCAAACGCGTTTTTCCCGAAACGACTTCTTAAAAGTCGGTGCCAATCACAACTCCGAAACTATTCAACCGATTCTTTTCAAATTTGGCACACGTTTTCTAAATCAAAAATACCTCCCCCTACACTGTTTTTTTTTTATTTTTTTTTTTAAGGTTGTTTTTCACTTACAAATATGGCGAAATTTTTCGCCAAAAATGCTCGTTTTACGTTTTTTTGCCACCAAAACTACAAAAATGAAAAAAAAAAAATTTATTAATGTAGGCGGGAGCATTACGTCATACTTTAACTGAAAAACTCGACTTTTTTAGTTTCAGATGATTCTACGACGAATGCCGATTGGCACCGCAGAGCACCTCTCGAAAAACATATCTCCAAAAAAACTCTGCCATGGGCTTATTTGTCAATATTTTATTATTAATATTTTTTAAAAACTTATTGAAAAGATGTACAATAACATGCAACTGATTTTATTAAAGTATCTTAAGCCATATTTCTGTAAAAAATTCCAAAAAAAAGTGTTTTTTTTTTAGCGCTAAACCCTACCTCCCCCTTAAAGAGGCGAGAAAAGGCGGGAGCTTCTTTACAACATTGTAATTGGTTATGAAACGTGATGTTTCTAACCTGAACCTAAAACTAAGCGTAAAGTGCCGAATAGAAGGTCCCATAGGAGCCACCACCCAAAAAGTCGCGTTTGGAGTAGTCAAAAATAAAGTCGATGCTCATTTGTTTTTACGATTCCAAGGGAATTGTCCACAAGGAATTCGTGCCAACGGGCCAAACCGTCAATGCAATTTTCTATCTTGGCGTTTTGAAGCGTTTGTTGCATCCCATTCGTCGAATTCGCCCTGAATACCGCGAAGGAGGAAGCTGGCGCTTATTGAATGACAATGCACCATCTCATCGATCCACTCTTGTGACTCATTTTTTGACTAGAAATCGCATTTTAACAATCAATCAACCGTATTGGCCTCATATGGCTCCCCGTGTAAGGGACATCCTGAAGGACATTCCGATCACTGGCCTGAAACACTCGTTCGAAAAGCTTTCGGATCGCGCAAAACAGTGTATCGAGGCCAGAGGGGACTTTTGAATAATTAAACTCGAAGTTATCAGAACAAAGCTCCTATCGATTCTATGTTAGCTCAGTTTTGTTCATTTTGGATCACCTTGTACATACCTTCTGCTCAAATATGAACGAGACGTTATCAATAAAACGGTCCGCGGATGACATATGGCAAAAATAAATTTTTTGTTTTTTGGTAGGACTGTTATAAGCTTACATGGCAAATTTCAGCGTGATATGTCAAATAGTTTGTTTTCTGTGCTACTGTAAACAAGTTGTACAAAGAATTTGTTTGAAATTTTGTTATTCCCACAAAATTTCGGCTTCAGACGCCTTAAAAGTGTTGCAGACAACCTATGGGGACTCTGCTCTATCGCGTGCTCGTGTTTTCCAGTGGTACAAATCGTTCAAAGAGGGCCGTACATCGGTTGCAAACTTGCCTCATGAACGTCGTCCAGCAACATCAGTAAACGACGAAAACATCGTAAAAGTAAAGGAAATCGTGCTTGAAAATCGCACAAATCGCAAAATCGGTTAATGCTGAATATTATTTAGAAGTTTTAAAGCGTTTGCGCGAGAACATTCATCTTAGAAGGAAGGAATTGTGGAACAACAAGTCATGGTTCTTGCATCACGATTATTTGAACACAAATAATGTTAATATCGTTCCGCAAGCACCGTATTCGCCTAATATGGCTCCATGTGACTTTTTCCTGTTTCCCAAACTCAAGTTGCCGCTCCGTGGAAAACATTTTGAGACAATTGAAGTCATAAAAGAGAATTCGAAGAACAGTTTACAGTAGCACAGAAAACAAACTATGTGACATAGCACGCTGAAATTTGCCATGTAAGCTTATAACAGTCCTACCAAAAAACAAAAAATTTATTTTAGCCATATGTCATCCGCGGACCGTTTTATTGATAACGTCTCGTTCATATTTGAGCAGAAGGTATCTAGAAAATTTTGTGATTGAAATAAATAAATTTGTGAACGTTTATTTAAATATTAAAAAGTTCAATGGAGCAAAGCAGCCAAAGGATACCAAATTTCACCGCAAGCGAGTCGAAGCAGCTATCCATCAAAAATGAAAATTATCCGTGGAAATAAAAGTAATGTGTTTTTTTGTAATTTGAAGCTTCTGTTATACTCCAAATGATATGAATTATTCCAAATAAATTCCCTACTGTCCTCAACTTATTTCCCGGGGTATAAAAACGCAGCAGAAACAAAAAAAATTGTTCTGGCAATAGAGATTCCTACAAGAAATGTAGACATTATTATTTTGACAGCGATCTGAGCCTCAATTAGAAGCACTATATCCACAGATCACTCAAGAATCGGAACGCCAATCCAATCCCATATTTTCAGCAGGCTCAACAATTTCTTATTTTATTCTTTTTTCTCCGCCAAAATTATACAAAAACCAGCTGTTATAATCTCCATCTTTTAATGTTTAAATGTCAGATTATCAGTTCTTAAACTTAAGTATGAACTGTGAAAAACTATTCCGCTATATTATCTAAGCATAGCTTACGCATGGACTATGAAAAAAATTGTTCTGGCAATAGAGATTCATTCCTACAAGAAATGTAGACATTATTATTTTGACAGCGATCTGGCCTCATTGAAGCACTATTCCACAGATCACTCAAAATCGGAACGCCAATCCAATCCCATATTTTCAGCAGGCTCAGCAATTTCTTATTTTATTCTTTTTACTCCGCCAAAATTATACAAATATACCAGCTGTTATAGATCTACCATCTTGGTTAATGTTTCAAATGTCAGATTATCAGTTCTTGACAACTTAAGTATCGAAAGCTGTGAAAAACTATTCCGCTATATTATCTAAGCATAGCTTACAGCATGGACTATGAAACAGGGCATGAGTATTTTATTCTCTATAGACCCATTCAAGTTATTAGAATGTCCTCAGCAAGACCGAAATTCTGTCCAATGACAGCGTTACATTTTCCAAACTCTCTCAGTCAAT
>JAYXIM010036948.1:0-38101 GCA_037575425.1 Anastrepha fraterculus | reverse complement strand
GCCTGAGTAAAGTTTCAAAATATTAAAAACTTACTTCCAAAGTGAATTGTGGGTTGCTGAAATACGAAAATGTGTAAAAAAGCTCTAGAAATAGACGAGACATGTTCGCCTTGAGAATTTTCCTACTATTTTTGATAGTGTGTACATGGATCCGAGAACATCAACAAGCCTGAGGATTGCTCTGCGTAAACGCCTCATTTTATTCGCTTATTAGATTATGTTAACTCAGAAATTGAGGGCAAGTGTTCACCGCCTCAATGTAGCTTCTCTGTATGGACAAGTACATACGGGAATGCGTAGGTTCGAATCTCCGTGCGTGAAATAGCAAAATCATAGAAAAAGTTTTTTCTACTAGCAGTCATCCCTCGGCAGCCAATGGCAAACCACCGTGTGTTTTTGCCATGAAAAAGCTCCTTCGGAGTCGGCTTAAAACTGTAGGTCCCCCCATTTGTGGTGCCACATCAAGACTCACATCACAAATAAGAGGAAGAGTTCTGGCAAACACTTAACAGGAGTGCATGCGCCAATTGTTTATTTATGTTTATATTCTAGTAAAATTTAATTTTCACTGTCAGTTAATTTTGAAATATTGGGTTGACAACTAAGAAATTGTGGATTTTTTCTGGATTATTCTGTAATGTATTGCCCATTTTGATCAATGACCTTTTGCCATCTTTCGGGCAGCATCATAATTCTACGTTCATAAAACTTCTGGTTTTTATTAGCAAACAACTGAACCATTATTAAAATTTTTTACATTCAACGAGTTTTGTAAAGATCGAAACAAAAAGTAATCAGATGGTGCAAGGTCAGGACTATATGGTGGATGTGGCAAAACATCGCAATCAAGCTCCATTAATTTTTGCCGAGTGGCCAAGGATGTGTGTGTCCTTGTATTATCATGATGGAATACAATACTTTTTCGATTTGTCAATTCTGGCCGCTTTTCTTCAACTGCATTGTTTAATTTCGTTAAATTTTCAATGTAGACATCAGAATTGATCGTTCGGTTGGGTGGTAAGAGTTCAAAGTAGACAATTCCTTTGTAATCACACCAAACTGATAACAAAACCTTCTTTTGATGAATATCAGCTTTTGTTGTTGTTTGAGTTGGATCACCTGGCCTGCTCCACGATCTTTTCCGCTTGATATTATTGTAAAGAACCCATTTTTCTTCGCCAGTTATCAGTCGTTTTAAAAATGGATCATTTTCATTACGTTTCTTTAGCAAATCGCAGCTGTTCATGCGTTGCGTTAAATGCGTGAGGAACGCATGTATCGAGCCAAGTTGTTTCAAGTGCCTTTCAATGCAGTATGGGATGCATGAAGCTTCTCTGCAATCTCACGTGCTGTACTGTGACCATCCGAATCGATTATTGCTTTGATTAGGGCGTCATCAACTTCAACTGGACGACCAGAGCGTTTTTCATCTTTTAGTGAAAAATCTCCAGAACGAAATTTGGCAAATCAATTTGGACACTGCCGTTCTTTTAAGGCTTCGTCACCATTAACATCATAAACATTTTTATGAGCTTGCGATGCGGTTTCCCCTTTGCGGAAATAAAAAGGCAAAATAGCTGAATTGCCCATTATTTGCAAATAGCAAAATGTGTTTTACATTTGTACTACGTCTGCAAACTTAAAAAATTCAACCGAAGCCATCTGTGAGTGAAATCCGCAATTACTTAGTTGCCAACCCAATAAAGAGAAGTACACAGAAGACAATGAGAGTTATGGCTTGTAGCATTAGAAAATTAGTATTAGCATGTAAAAAGTAGGCTTAATTTTTATCTGATCTCTTTCTCGAGATGCACGCATTTGTCCAAAAGTGGGCGTGAACCGCCATTTTTCAGAATTTTACTTGCGTCGTATTTCTTTCTTGTGCGTTCTTTCGTGCCAAATTGTATTTGTTTTTTTTTGTTTTTCTGAAATTTACTGTTATATGGGAAATGGGCGTGGTTATTGATCCAATTGTTCCATTTTCAATACCAGCCTGGCTTTTTACAAAGTTTCTTATGGATTTTTGTGTATTAGTGGGTTTCATTATAGGTATTAAATTTTTGTTCGAGTTATCGTGCACAAGGACATACAGACGAACAGATATATATTTAAATCAACTATATCGATTCTATCTCGATTATTTTATGCTGTTACATATTATTTGAAGAAGATTACAACACCCTTGTGCATGAGGGCGCGAGTATAAAAATCATATCGATTGATTCAAAAGTAATGCCTTATTCATTCCTTATTCTCTCTCTCTCTCTCTCTCTCTCTCTCACATGCAGGGCAACATGAAGGGAAAGCATTTGACTCGTAGTCACGCCATGCGTGAGGCCACATCGCCTCCGCGTACTCCTACACCACGTGCCGAACACGGCCAGGTGTCTCCGAACGGTCAAGCGGCCAACAATTATCATCAACAGCATCACCATCAGTCTCAACAGCAACACATGGATGGCAATGAGAATATACACAATAGCAATAGCAATAACAATAATAACAACAACAAATTGAATGCACAATCAAACGTAGCCCGAGGCAATTCACCGATAATAGATGCGCCTGCCGTGATTGTAACTAGTCAACACAACCAACAGCAACAACCAAATGTTGCACTATGCAATGAAGCCGAATTCCCCAAACTTACACCGCCGAAATCGACAAAGGGAAGCAGTGGTGGTGGCAACAATGGCAGCAGCAGCGGTAGCAGCGGTCAACGCAATAATAGTAACGGTGTTACCGATGGCAACAACAAAATGGAATACAATAACAACAATGGCAGAAAAATGGCAAGCAACAGTGCAAATGGCGGAAACGGCAGTGTCTCTTATGACTCGACAAAAAGTAATGCCAGTAAACATCAGCAATACAATGCAAGCAATGCATTGCACCAAGCCCTTAGTGTAGGCGAGGCGGCGGTGCGTGGTGGTATTGGCGGCGGTGCGGGCACATCGCTGCACAATTCCGGCATGAACTATCAGTTGAATTCAAATGATAGCCAGCAGCAATCACACCATCAGATCGTATACGAGAAGGAGAATCGCTGCCCACGCAACGACAGCCAGAACAGCAACATGTCCAACATGCATGATGAGGAGCCACAACAACAGCAACAACATTACGATCGTCAAGGTGGTGGTGGAGGTGGCAATAAGAAGCATCGCACCAACTCCAACTCGAAAGGCAATAAGCCGCGTTTGAAGAATATTGGCGGCTCCTCTTCGGGCAGTGCAGATGGTGGCAATTCGAATAGCAACAACACGTCGGGATTCATATCAAGAGGTGCGTACCGGGAATGTATCAAATCAATTTAATATATTCATAATTTTTAGTCTTCAACAACTCAGAGAACTCGAGCGAACAATTCACTGACCATGGCGGCACCGATCTGTTCAGCTTCTTCAAGGAGACCCTTAATAAGCATCCAAAAGACAGACATTTTCTGTTGAAGGTGGAAAAAGATCTCACGGAATTCGTGCAAGAAAAAAGGTGAGTTCACTCACAACATCAAGTTGTGCACATACTTTTGTACTGTACTGCAGTTAAGGGTTGTGGTATTGTTTACTATTTTCAATGGCAATATCATTGTTCATTCTTAGCCGCGGTGAATTGCGCTTCCCACCGGCTTCATCGTACAACCGCATGTTGATACATCGCACGGCGGCCTTCTTTGGCATGGAGCATAATGTCGATACCGAAACACAGCAATGCGTAATTGTGGCAGCTACCAAAAACACACGCATACCCGAGGTAAATAGTTTACATGTCCCTCTAGCTTAGCCCCCCTAACAAATACTTGGTATTCATTTCCATTTATAGATTCGTTTCAAATCGTTGGTGCGGGATCATCGCGACGATACACGCAAATCGATACTAAAACGCGATACGCACAGCTTCGACGAGGCACATCAAAGTAGTTACTTGTGTCCGGATCGTGGCAGCATGCTGGACCGTAAGGCAAAGAGTTTTGAAGAGCGCGAAGAGGATTACGAACGCGCACGCAGTCGCATTTTCAATCGTAGCCAAAACGACAGCGGTGAAGGCATAGACGATGGTTATGGAAATGTCAGTTGGACTCAATCAGTAGAGCAGCAACAGCAGCATCAACAAAATCGTCCACGTCCCAATAGCAAAATTATAAAATTGCAAAATGTAACTTTAAAAATGCATGCCGTTTTGGCGAATTATTTTATTGATCCTTTGACATTTTCTTGCAGTCAAATGACCCGCGCGATGGCCGGTCTGGTGGTGGTGCAGTACCAAAAGCTCCTAGCTATAATAATTATAGCAGTGGGCCATCACAAAGTAGTGGTCCGCCTATGATGCGCGGTGACTCGGTAAACTCGAACAAAAATGGCGGATCTGGCGGCAGTGGAGGTGGTGGAGGATCGCGATCGTATCCAAAGCAAGATTCAGCTGGCAGCACAAATACACCCTGGCGTTTGTCACCATCCAGCAGCGGGTAAGCCCAACATTTACAAAAAAAAAAACATAATGGAACGATATTTTACAGCTATCTCTTGCATCCAAGGCAAATGAGTTTTTATAGGATTACAGTTAGAAAAATATATTTATAAAGCTTAGTAGTTGGCTAATTATAAATTGAAAATAAAAAAATTATACTGATTTTTTTTACTTTTGTTATTATTATTATTATTATCACGTACGATATCATTTATTACAACTATACCAACTGCCACAACTTCAACCGTAGTTATAAAACTCAAACCCAATCGGTGCATTCCGATTCGGTAACACCTTCACCGAATGGCTATTGTAGTGAGGATCAAACGTCGGAGCCGTTAATATTGACGGCGGAAAGAATGGCAGTTTGTCACCTGCAATCGCCAACTCATCTTCATCTGCAGCCTACGATATTGTGCGGTGCCAACGTCATTCCAGCGCATTGCGCCGATACGACGCCAACACCAATGGAGGACAGCACGACGATGTCCAGTCGTGGACTGGTGTGGGCTGTAACGGACATTACGAGTGTGCCAAAGGGCAGCGTGCTAATCAATCCGCAAACATTGCAACCATTTGTTAACCAAGACGGGTAATTTACAGAACAAACAAAAAATTACAGATTCGAAAATTATTCTTAAATTAATAATAATCTTACGCTACGAAGAAGAAATGCTTCTGGCGCACAGTCCTAGTCAAATGTGAAATTATGAAACCTTAATTAGTTTTTTATGTGTATCATAGTCAATTAGTATACACTATTTATGTACAGCATAACGGAAAATTATGTCGCCAATGTGACAAGTGAGCTCGTAGGGAAATATTTACTCGCACTTGCTTTTTTGTAATTTTGTGTCTAATTGTAGTGAATAAAGATGGTTATTGTAGTAACAGAGAGTCGCCCTGCCGTAGTAACGAGAAAATTGTATCAGTAACTCATACGAGCGTAATGAAAAAGCAGTAAAATAATAATGAAAATGGTTTTTCAAAATATTCTCCAAGCAATCTCAATTTACTTCTGCATTCACTTGAAGCGATTTCCAAAGCACTTTTGCAACTCAGAAGTTGATACCTCCAAAACGAGCTGTTAAACGGCTTCTTGAACTGTTGAAAAACGATAACCTCGCATTTTATTTTTGATGTTCTGGAACAAATTGAAATCATTAGGTGCCAAGTCAAGACTGTAATGCCGACGATCCATTAATTCGATCTTTTAAGTGCTGAAAAACTCTCTGGTGTGAGCCGATGCGTGAGAGCTCGCATCGTCATTGATTCGTCTTCGGCGATTGGTTTTCCAAATGGTTGTGCACTATTCAGAATAGACTAGTTTAAGTTTTTCTAGTTGTACGGTTGTGACATGACTAGATTTTCTGATCAAATTGGTGAGCATTTGCTGTGAAGTGCTTCTTCCGCGACCAAATGTTGTTGCATTACGCTCGTCTTAGAACATCCATACGATTGCTGTATTGTTTCCACTTCATATGAATAGATCTAAGATTCGTCACCTGTAACGATGTCATAGGCGTGCTTTGCATTATAGTAACTCAATTTCTTCAAAATGTCTACACCTATCGACCAAATGTTCAGGCAATATTGAATATACGCTGGTCTCATTAATTCCCAAGAATGCCATAAAATCTCATAAAATGTCACATGACGATATTGCGTTATCAATTGACGCACAGCATCGATTGTTTCTGGCACAAGAACCGTTTTTAGACGGCCTTCACGAAATTTATCCTGCGAAGATCGACGGCCACGTGAAACTCGTTTTACAAGCATTCACAGCGTTTCAACATTGTTCGTTTATACATTGGATCTCGGTAGCGGCCTCGGTAGTCTAGCGTTAGTGCACTAGCCTGCCATCCCAGAGGTTGTGGATTCGAGTCCCACGTAAAGCACGGTCCTCGCACCTTTCCAAACATACCTACTTTTCTAGTTTCTACAAAAAAAAGAATTCACTCCTCATTCTTCAACCCCAAAAACCTTATCCTTCCAATCCTTACTCCCGCACAAAAAAAAGACACAGTTACACATTGCATCAGTGGCGCCAGCAAGAGGAAACGGGCAATCGCGGTTATAGCGCAGACACACCAAAATTTAGCGAAGTCCTCAACTATCTTGTGATTCTTCTGATAGAAAAATTTGAAACACAGATGGCGCTCTAAACAATTAGAAAGCGTTGTTCTTAAGCAACGACAGGTGGGCATTCCCACTATTTAGGACTGGTAACGGCAGGCTAATCACCTACCCTGCCAGAAAGCAAAATAGATAAACGAAACCAACGCAAGACTGAGTCTTGTCGGGGCCCTATGCTTCCAAGTGGAGTGAACAAGGAAAAAAAATACTGGACGTCTAATTTTTGATGGATAATATTTTCTTTGTTCCTTTCTCGCATAAAAAATTAACCCTTTCCCAAATCGTGCCTGCATATAAAAGTTTTTCTGAAAATTGCAATAAAATTTACTGAAAGAACTGTCTCAAATGCGCATACATTTGCTTATATAGGGATAACGAAAAAGTCATCCCAGTTACATAAGAACATTATTATTTAGGGAATTTCTGTTAATTTGCTCATGTGGCATAACCGGTTTTTTTTTTTGTATGGAAACTATATGTACTTCGAAAACTATTGAGCCTCGGTTGGTAGGTTATATTTGTTTTACATCTGGCTTGCGGAGGAACGTTCAAAACTTCTTATATTTTGTATTGGTGTCATGCCAAAAAATATGCTCTTTGTAAAATTTGTGAACGAAAAGCAAAACGAAATTATTATTATTATTTTTTTTTTTATGTTAAATATATTTATTATATTCGGAAATATAAAGTATATTTTATTCGTTATTTAAAAAAAAACGTATGCATTGCTCCATTGCGTTTCATTTTATAGCGAACAAGTTTGAAATTTAGCTTAAATGTCAATCTATTTTCTAGAGTTAATCGGGTAGCATAGAATTCAACCCAAATTCTTTATATCAACTCAAGTAGGTTTTAGTTGGTAGGAACGTCTATGATATAACAAACCTGGCATATCCGATTGAAATTCATCTAAAAATTACCCAGAAGAAAAGTATGAACTCCCAATGCATAACTGCACTAGAGGAATAAATAATGGGATTATAAATTATTTGGTTTTCTTACATTTTTGTGATTCTGTTCAACATGACCTAATTATATTTGTTTGATAAAATGCTATAAAAGTTATAATTGAATATTTTTAAATTATATTATATTTCGACTATGACTGTGCGCCATTCTTTGTATTTTTGTTATATAAAGTTTGCAAAATGTTTTCTGCTTATGCGCACGCCGCTCTTCTAACTGCAATTTTACATAGCTTTTAACTAAACACAAATATGCAAATATAAATCGTAGAGTTTCTCAAGTAAAAAAATGTACATATGCATAATATATGTAATAATGTTACCTAAATTTTCACAATATGAATTTCGCCATTTGTTGCTTTTATGCACTATATAAAAGGACTTTCAAACGGACGGGCTTAGATGTTGTTTTAAACTAAAACATGTAAAAATTTAGATAATTTCAGGTGTCCTTATTTTTATTCAAAATACGGCTCTTAAAAATTAAACAGTCTGTGTCAGAAGAAAAGAACCGGTTTTTTCTTGTAACTTCAAGATAGCGGAAGGGAAGGTTTTTGCTGTGTAATAGTTCCACTCAAGGGCTACGACGCCAGTACTAAAAAATTTCACATAAACGCAACCAAGCAAAAATGAGTGAGAAGCACACGAAGCGTTTCGAGGCCGTATTTTTATGCACGCATTCGAAAGGGCCGAAATTATCAATATCAAAAATGATTAAAAAATCAATAAAATTTGTTGTAATGTGGAATCAGCGGTATAAGGTTTAAAAAAATGTTGATGACTTGTTCCGAGCGACGGCTTAGAAGCAGGATAGATTGATCGTCCAACTTTTTAAGTACGACCCGTTTCAGCGATTACGCCAAACACGCATCAATTCTTTGCTAAAAAGAGAGCAGATATGAGTATCAACACCATCGAACGACGTCTGAATGAGGTGAACATATCCATATCCTACCGTCCCACATCATCAAAACCATTGCTCACAGAAAAACACATTGAGAAACAACAAAACAAGCAAATGGCGTCACAGTATTGGACTGGCCTTCCAGTCCTCAGACGCCAACCCCATTGAAAATGTGTGGGGAATTATGAAAACGCATCTTGCCGGAAGGCCAGCCCAGGATTTAAAGTAACTCGTGCGTCATCTTCGCAAAATCTGTTCCTCTTTGTCGACGAGCTACGCAGAAAAGCTTCAAAGCATGATATGGAGACTACACAGCTTATTTAGTAATTGCGACTCGTAGTTTTGTATACCTAAATTTTAAATATACATTATTTATACTTCATGAAAAATCGCGGTTCCATTTTTTTGGCACAGACTGTATATGAAAAATGACATCATATCCACCATGAGCACGTCTGCGGGTAAAATCCTCCAAACAATCGATTCACGAATGTCTAATTGATGAGAACGTCGAACTATACATTGTTGTTGGGTTTAGGTTGTTCAGTAATACTTTGTGCTACATCCGCAATATTCTCAACGAAACCTCCACTTTTTGGCCGGCCAATCTTTTTTCTATCCCCAACAGAAACGTTTTCTGGAAATGTTTCCACCAACCTTGGAATATTCGACTCAGTCGAATGATTATTCCTGCAAAAAATCACGAATTTAGGCATTATTCACTACTAATATTTGAAAGACCGTTTACTATACCATATAAAGGGTTTTCCAATGGGAGGTGTTATTTTGATATTCAAAGAAAAATGCTATTTTTTAATATAAATGATCGGATGTTTATTTCATTATAAAGAGGAAGGTATGCGGTTAATAGTGGAAAATAATATCAGGCAAATGACCACCACGACCACGTTTACAGGACAATATCCTTTTCATGAAATTTTCCATAACCGAATTGCAAAGTGGCTGCCCTATGTCCTCGATAGCCTCACGAATTCCATCTTTGAGGTCTTGAATCGACCCTGGGCTGTTGGCGTAGACCTTCTCTTTCACGTGTCCCCAAAGAAAAAAGTCACAAGGTGTCAAATCACAAGATATCGGTGGCTAATTGTGATCATCTCTTCGAGAGATAACACGGCCCGGAAACTTTTCCCTTAAAACATCAATGGTTTCGTTGCTTGTGTGGCACATATCGCCGTCTTGTTGAAAATAAACGTTGTCCAGATCAATACCATTCAATTCCGGCCAAAAAAAATCGTTAATCATCTGTCGATAGCGCAATCCATTCACCAATAACACCTGTTGTTGGAAAACCCTATAGTATATATACATAGAGACTTAGAAAAAGCGTAGTAGGCAAACTAAACGCATTCCTAAATGACTCGAGCTTGTATAGATGTAACGTGTAAAATGTACTGTGGCGCCACAATGAAAGTATTGCCACATATAAACAAATGAACAATGGTAATCGTAGACGGTGGGTGCGACCATAATCTCGAAATCGGGACGCACATTCATTTTTCAGGGCAACCCATTTTTTTCTCTACTCCTTTAAGCTGTCATAGAAAAGATAAGGGCTCTTACGAATTGACTCAATTAATTTCAATTCCATTTATTTTCTGTATTTAATTTGATATAGTAAAAAAAACATCAATAAAAATTTGCGCGACACAAAATGGTTTTTCTTTAAAATTGCCATGCCGTACGGCAAAAGTAGAAGTTGCCAGTTTTTGTGCATTATAGCTGTCAGTCGAATTCGTTGCCGCATCGAACCCATTGTGACGCGCCTATTAGACAGCGTTTTACAAACAGACAAGCAATGGAGCGCGTAAAGGTTAAAATAAAGATTTCCATCACGCAATCTCGGTTTTTTTTTAAATAAATAAAGTTATTCGGAAAGAAAATTGGATGATTAATTCTTAGTATTATGACTGAATGTTGAGTGGTAAAATAGATCGTAATTTTCTCTTTCACTACAACTTTTTCGTTTCTCGAGCTCTGTTTCTTGTATGCCCATGAGCAAATTTGTTTCTAGCACTAACGTTTTTACCTATAAACATATGCAGGCACTTAATCTATCACAAATATTGAATAAATGAGGCGATCCTTAGTTGACAAAAAAAAACGTATCATCGGCCAAAGTTTTTGAATAAAGTATGCTTTTGCAAAATTCTCAAAAACAAACAAAATTTTGCATTTTATTGTAAAGTTTTGTGTTCAAGCACTTCTCTCTTCTCTTCCACATGCCATGCATTTAAACATTTTGCAAACTTTGTAAACGTATTTCCAGTTTTTGCTGTCAAAATATAATTTGCAAGTGTTTTCGTAAACTATCTGCCGATGATTAAAAAAACCAGCTAATCTTAGCCAACACCAAGCGCATTAGCATTATTATAACTGTGAAAGCACTGGGTACCGCTTCTGACAGACTGCAGCATAATTATATTTTTTTAATAATTTTTACTAATCAAATAAGTTTGATGAATTATATTTAATATGTTTTCGTGTATTTTCCAATTATTTGAGAGTATTTACATTGCTTTTTGTTACCCGTAAACATCGAATTATGAGCAATACAAAATTTAATGCGAAAATTAAAAGTACAAAACTGAAGAAATTCTTCCAAATAAATGTGTTAAATGAACCTATAAATTATTTAAACCTACCTAAATATTTTGGAATACTATATGTAATGGTGGCAAATGGTGGTCCACATATTATAACTAAGACAAAATGAACATACAGTTTGTCAAGAAAATGCTCTGATATGCGAAAATATACAAGTCATTTGCATTTCTTCAACTAAAACCATCGTTTCTTATTGAATTTGGTGAGCCTTTCAAAATTATTTCATTAACTTACAAAGTTACCAGTGCATCGTAACGCTGAACCTTTGGAATCCACCAAACCAAGCCAAAACAAAGAACAAAAACAAAACAAATGCTTCTCTCAGCTATCAAAAAAGTTTTTTTACATACCAATTTCCGACTTCGTTTGCTCAGATGATTTACTATACCGTTAACTCAGCGAATTGCTACATACGCGTCAGTCATCAATCAGCCATAAAATAATCGTAAAAGTCAAAAGGAAATCATAATGCAACATAACGCAAAAATTCCTGCAAAAGGAAGGGCATCGTTTGAGATGATTAGTTGGTCCATTATAATTATACAATAGGGAAAAGTGTGCAACAGATACCAGAAATGTTTTATTTAACCTGGCAAATTATTTATAACATAATCAATCGTGCAGAAATTTCAAATCGGTTGGAGCCAAAATCTACAAGTGGAAGACCACCGAAAATATATGTATGCCCGGATCGAGCGTGTTTTGTTGAGAAAAGTAGGCGCAAAGCCGCAGATTTGATAGTGAGCTTAGAAAGGAGTGTGGGGTTGAAGTTTCTCGTGAAGCAGTTCGCCAGGTTTTACAAAAGCACTATAATAATTCAAGAGTTACTCGAAAGAAACCTTTGTTATCTGCGCTGGATATTGAAAACCGGTCATCTTTCGCTAAAACGTACCTAGCTCAGCCAGATATCTACTGGGATGATGTGATACCATATTCTGCGATGAGACTAAAATCATGCTTCATTACAACGAGGAACTCAATAGCGTGTGGAGGCAGCCATTAAAAGCACTGAAAACGCAGTGAAATTTGGTGCAACAAAATATGGCTTTGTTGTTGACAATAAACCTCAGTTTAAATTCTAGCACGGCAGCGATCCAAAACATAAAGCTCATATGGTGAGAATGTGGATACTTTTTATTGCAGTAAAGTATTGGATACACCAGCTCAAAGCCCGAATATTAATCGAATTAAAAATTTGTGGGCATACTTACAGAAAAACACTCAAAAGTTCGGAACAAGGTGCTATAGATGCTCGGGTTAGTCATACAAAGTACTGATTCACATTTAATTTTTTAAAACATATAACTTGAAGTTACTAAATGCAATGGAAAAAATCAAGTATCGTGCAGTAATTGAATTTTTTTATTTAAAAGGTTAAAGAGCAAATACCAAATGTTGAAAGTGTATAGGGACTTTTCGTCATCAATTAGAAATACGTGGTCGTGCAAGCCTTGAAAACGATCCACGTCAAGGGCGTAGAAATCGTAGAAAAACTACAGAATATCATATTGGATAATTGTCGAGTGACTGAAAGTGATTTAGTAGAAACCCTAGGCATCTCATTGGGCAGTGCAAACAATATTGTGACTGAAGTATTGGGTTTCCGAAAGCTATATGCACAATGGATGCCGCATTCGTTAACAATGGAACAAAAATACATTCGAGCTCGACTTTCCCAGCCACATTTAGATGGTTTTCGAAAGGATAAAATGGATTTCGGGCATTGTTTCATCACTATGGATGATACTTAGGTCTATCACCATGATCCTAGAGCAAAACAAGAGGCTAAAGAGTGGTGAGAGCCCAGAAATCAGCCAAGAAGTTGTTAGCATCAGATTATTGGGATGAGAAAGGAGTTTTGTTGGTGGATTACTTGCAAACTGGTAAAACAATAAATTCTGAATATTATAGTAACCTTTTAGATCAGCTGAAGCGAAAAAGTCCTGCAAAAGACCCGGTTTGCCAAAGAGAAAAATTATTTTTCATCAGGACAATGCACTGTGTCACAACAGCATTTTAACATGAATCATCATCCATGAATCAAAGTTCGAATTATTTGGGCATCCAAATTTGACCCCTAGCGACTTCCATCTATTTCCAGCCCTATAAAATGATGCGTAGAAAGCATTCGGAAATGCACCTTGTCACAAGAGCATCTTGACAATGGCTAAAATCCATGAATTAAAGTTGTTGGAGCATCCACCGTATTCACCAGATTTGGCCCTAGCAAGTTGTATCTGTTTCCACGCCTATAAAATGGTGCGCAGAAAGCTTTTCATCATAACAGCTGTGGAAATGTATTTTTCAGCTGATCAGATTCGGCTTTTCAGAAATGGAATGCATAGATTTTAGTCTCGTTGGAACAAGTCTACTGATGCTCAGTGAGACTACAGTGAATAAAGAGTAAACTAGCAAACCATAAAACTGTGTTTTCTTAGTGAACCGTAAAACTTATTAAATAATCTGCGTGTTGTTTCTGACTGCCTATTTTTATATTATTTATATTTTGACTGCTTACATTAGTCAAAATCTCTGAATCGGCTAGATCAGTAGATGTCCAAACACTTCCTGGACAAACTGTAAATCAATACGTGCCTGTTAACATCTCTTGGCTTGGCGGCCCGCGTATCCGAGCCGGGTTTTACGTGGCTACCCATTCGATTTTGCTTGCGCACCATTGCACTCGCTTTGTTTGCAATATTATCCAGTGTTTTATTTATTTTTGTTTTATTAATATTATTTAACTTAAGGCGATTAATTTCATTCTGCGTACTGACAGTCAAAACTTTTGAGCTGGAGAAAGCTGTAAATATCGCAGAACTTAATACTTATGGTATTCCAAAATAAACTGGCATTTTGAACGCGCAATTTTTTTATTTTTTTATGTTCAAATTGAAAATTTTCAGTCGCTCATAACAACATATATAAATACTGTATTACAAGCACAAGCACATATGTATGTATGTGTATAAAAATGTTTTGTTTAGAGATCGCAAATAAACTGATTCCTAAAAATCAAAATGTATTGTGCATCTTTGTGAAAATGATTATTGTATTTGATGTAAATGTGATTTTATCATTGTTTTTAAACAGTTTTCTTGTATATATACATATTTATTTAATTTTGATATTTTCCATAGCAAGCACTACTATTTCGCTTTGTCTTTGTCAAATAAGTGCATACATGCAAATAAAAATTGTAAAATATTAATAAGCTCACATACAAGCATTGCCATCTGATATATATGTATACAGTTGCGGACATAAAAATACCGAGATGTAGTAATTTTCCGTATATATGTATGTTAGTAAATGCATCCATTACGTGCCTTTTGAAATCATAAAGTGTTTGTGAATTGCAAAAGGTATGTCTTGCCTAAATAAAAAAGTGTTATCTAATAGCGGTCGCCACTCGGCAGGCTATGGCAAACCTCCGGTTGTATGTCTGCCATAAAAAAGCTCCTTATAAAAAACCATTTGCCGTTCGGAGTCGGGTAAGTTCCGCCATTTGTGGAGCAACATCAAGACGCACCCCACAAATAGGAGAAGGAGCTTGGCCAAACACCCAAAAAAAGGTGTAAGCGCCAATTATTCTAATTGGCAATCATAAATAATTGAAATTTAATAAGTTTTTAATTATTAAATTGTTGCAAAACGCTTTGAAAAGATGCAAAAAAATGTAATTAGAGATTTACATTCTAGATTCTTTAGATTCTAAATTTTTTCTATTCCAATTTAATCACTTTTGTTCTAGATCAATTTTTTGAAGTGAAATTTCATAAGCACGGATGGTTAAAAAAAATTGTGGTTGCCTCTTTATGTGAAATGGCCTTGTTTACTGCTGCCATAAAATATCGTGCGCTATACAACGACGTACAATGGAGTACCGTTTTTAGCACTTCCATTCAAATCCAGACAGGTCGATGTTGTCGATTTCACAGCGTATCGCTCCAATGAGTAAAATTTTAAACATCAATTGTTTTTTGTGCCCATATTTTTATGTTCGCAACCTGTATGCGCATTTATAAGTACAAATATGCAAATAAAGAAAATCACCAAAAGCTGCTCAAATCGCATCTGATATTAGTTTAAAAAACTTCGCTTCTAAAATCTTGCGCGCTCGTTTTGTATATATATGAATTTGTCCCATAAATAAGTTTGTAGTATTTACTTTCTTTTTGCCACTTGTCTGTTTACAAATTTGAAATAATACTACAAATGTGGTAATTTTTCGCATTCCGTTTTTTTCTAATATCTTTTGCAGTTCAATTTATCACTTTGACCCGTCCAATCTGCCACCCAACCAGGTTACATACCATCCAAATCAAGGAAACAATACCGCCAATTACGCACAACAGCAATCGCCTCCACAGCAGCTGCAACAACAAACAACACCACATCAACATAAGCAAGACATCAATACAAAGAAGAATAAAACTACACAACCGATGTCGTCACCATCGCCAATTACATCACCGGCTGAAACTCCAACGCCACAACAACAAATTCATTGCAAGAATGTGTCATGCCATGAAAATGTCGTCACAATTCCGCTAGCCGAATCTGTATCTGAATCCTCCACCCAGACGGTGGCTATGTGCAACGATGTTAATTGTGAGGGAATAGATATGGAAATGGCAATCAATACCATGGAAGGTAAGTGTGTGTGTGCGTCATTTTGAAATGAATTATATTTATCGAAAAAAATGTTGTAGAAACATCTACCCAATTGGGTGTTGACGAGTGCGATGACACATCTGCCACCGGTTGTTTGAGCATCACCACTACAACTTCCACCAAAAGTTATGATCGCATCGAGGTGCAAAAATTCAAAAATCAAGCCACCAGCCCGAATATTCCAGCTGAAAAGGAGGAGGTGCCAAAGCGTGAGGTAGTAAGCTGAGAAACTATTTAGTCGAAATTTTTTGTAGCGATTGTTTTAATTTTTTTATCTCAGGCCTCAGCACCTTTAGATGCTACAAATGTGCCACCCCCAGCAACACAGCCACCACCACCACCACCAAGTCAAACGCCCACAAATGGCGTAAACGTGCCATTGCAACGTGATACACCACATTCTGCGCGTTCCACACCTTTCAGCAACAGCGAGGCAACGCAACCGAAGAATCGCGCTTCCGAAGAGTCAAAACCCACTACGTGGACATATACACAAAGCTACCAGGCACCGGATGGCTCCACGGTGTTTCACACCACCTCAACGCCTAGTGGCACACCGTATTGCGCAACATATCAGCAGGGGGTAAGATCAGCGCAGTGTTATTTAAAAAAAAAAAAATATTATTTAATAATTAATTATATAACACCATTTCGTTTTCTATCCATAGCCTGATGGTAGTGTTTATGCCATTCCACAAGGCATGGTCTATGCCTATCCGCCGCCAGTTGTAAGCCACGCTCCGCAGAAACAGTTGAAATGTCAATTCAATTCGTTGTCTGTTTTGCAGGAGGGTGAAGTGCAGAGTTACTTCATGCCGGTGTTTGATCCAAATCAACCGCGCACCGATGCAACCGGTCTCATACCAGCGGGAGCACAGGCCCTATATCCTGCCGCTACAGCAGCAGGGAGTACAGCTACAATGGTACCAGTCGCAGCCGCATACCCGACCGCACAATTCGCCGCCGCCAATGGTACACCCATCTACGCCCCGAGTCAATTGATATATTCGGCTGACCAATTTACAGCGGGTGCGGCGACTGTCGCCGCAGCAGCACCGGCGAATGGACAACTGCAACAGATACCGATGACCACTTACCCAATCGGGTATCCGTATGCCTATAATGGTAAGTGATTATTTGATAAAATAAAGTTTTTATCTCTTTGATGATGAAATAATTTGATACCAAATGTGGTTGTGTGCTAATGAAAATGATAATAATAGTGGTAGTAGAGATATACAGATAAAGATAAATATTGAGATGAAATGGGGTTGGATATAGAGATAAGTGTGATTGTCACATCGGTAACATCCGAATATAGTAGTTTTGATCCAAAATCCTGGGACATGAAAAATTGTAAATTTTTTTTTAACATCGATCGCTCCGCGGTCTAGGTCATATTCGGGCTTATATTAATTATCATAAATGACAGTTCTGACAGAAATGGATGCTATCAACAAACACACAATTTTTATAAAACTGTAGCCGAGGAGTATTGAATAAATGTAGCAATTTCAGCGTACACCAATTAGAAAATAATAAACATAAAATACATATATACGAGGGGAGTTCAAAAAGTACCCGTGTTAGAAATAAAGACACCAAAAAAATTTTTGTTCTTAGAAAAATACATTTCTCCCATCGCTCCGGCCATTTTTTAACCCTTCCAAAAAAATAGGATTTGTCGAACTCTGAAAAATGCGCCTTGAACTAAATTTTTTTCCCGCAAGCTATTTCTTCATGTTAGGGAACACGAAAAAGTCGCAGGAAGCCAGGCCTGGGGAATACAATACGGGCGTGCGGCAGCAATTCATAACAATTGGCGGCAATTCATGCAATTTGGCGGCAACAACTCCGGATGAATGTGCTGGTGCATTATCGTGGTGAAACAGCACCTTCTTTTTCGCCAAATGCGGTCATGTCTCCTTCAATTTTTTGTGAAAAGCGGTCCAATAACTCACTGTAGTATTGTACAGTGATCGTTTTTCCTTTTTCTAAAAAATCTATGAGTATGACGCTGTTCGCATACCAAAAAATCGTCGCCATGACTTTCCCGGCCGATGGGACTGTCTTCGCTCGAGCAGATTCACCGGGAGAAATCCATTGTTTTGATTGTTGCTTAGTTTCTGGTTTGTAATGATGATTCTAGGCTTCATCAACAGTGACAACTCGACGCTTCGAAGTAAACAGCCACATCCGCTTTTTGTTACTTGTGAGCAATTGCGGCACTCATCGGACCGACAATTTTTTCATTGCCACCTTATCATGTAAAATATTAATTGCTGTTTCGGTCGACACACCTATGACCTCTGTTACTTCGCGCACTTCGCCCACTCATAGATGGTGAAGCGTACCCATAGGCAGCATCCCACTTTGCTTTTATCTCCTCGAATTTTTTTCCATCCAAAAACAAAAAGCGAATTACCGAATGATACTGCTATTTTTTCATCTTAGCGAAAATAGCGTCTTACTCGAATAGCTGTCAAATCCAAGTTAACCTATCAGTCCGTCTGAAATTTGTTTTGCCGTCGTTTCATAGATGGCAGCACATGATACTAACACTAACTTCCCTAGGGAACGCCCTCTGTCATCAAACACGGGTACTTATTGAACCGCCCTCGTATAATATAATAATATGCCTGTTAAAAAATACATAGGAGGTTTGTTAAAAAGGTAACTGCAAACAGATGTGTGTTACAATTACAAACCATTCGGCATTCTATGTTTTCCACAGATGTAAAAGTTAGCCAAGTTTATTTGTCTTGTTGGTTATGGCTGACCAAAAAACCGTCCGCCACAAAGTTACTGCATGCAATCAACCACGAACTACTAGAGTTGTTCAAAAGGGTCAAAACTGGTTATGACGCCGAAGTCAAACTCTGCCATTTAAATGTAAAGGGCAGAAGAGATGAGGCCATAGGGATAGCAGGTTAAGTTCGGTGTTTGCTGTTGTTTGTTATAGTAGCTCACTAGCTAAGTTTGGTAAAATATAAAGTGATTTCTTGGATTACAATGACGCGCTGTATAGTGAGTTTTTGCCTTGAAATTATGCGCCTTTTGCAGGAAGCAAGACTAAAAACACGCCTGGACCTGTTGTTTTTTGTAGCAGTTTACAAACCCCTGCTTGGTGCAGTGACGTCCCCATGAAACAGGCTACTTCAACAGGGTGAGACCAGAAGGGAAGGAGTACTAGATGAGTGGGTTTTTGTGGGCATATGAAGAGTTGGTTAGTGCATGTGGGTATCTTCACATGTTAGACATGTTTATGTCAATATAATATCCGGAACGTTATTGTGTCAGAGTAACACGGGACCCACGCAGCAGTTTAATCGCTTTGCTTAATATCTTCATACAATGTGTAATACATACAAGAATATATACATACAAATATTGTATTAATTTATGCAACAAAAAATAATTCATTAGATATAATTATCTATATTTTGTTTTTATTTTCTTTGTATTTTATCACAGGTTATTGGAGCCAACCGATGACATACTATGTGCCACAGCAAACGCTCACGAATGCCGTTGCAGCAACTCCGCTTTTACCAGCACCGACACAGCCACAACCACCTACAGCAGCAACCGCCCAACCTGTGGCCGGACCACACATTACTAGCGGTATCAATATCGCGAATGGCATTATTACAGCTACGCCGGCGGCTGGACCGTCGTCGAACACCAACGTAGGGCCTTTGGTCAGTGGCGGTACCAATGTTGGTGGCATTCATGCTAGTGGAAACCATGCTGGCAATGCATTTGCGTCCACAAACAGCTATCAAACGCATAGCGGCACAACGTACTTTGGAACGGGGCGTGTCAAACGGCCGACTTCCTCGCATTATGCCAGCCATCAGAATAGCGGCCATCAACTGGTTACGGCAGCCATCCCAAGTAACGGCAGTGCAACTACCACATATCAATTGGGACCCGCAGTACCCACACTCACATTGGCACCTACACCGGGCAGTGCAGCAGCAGCAGCAGTAAACACATCCACAGATCTCAGTGTTGGCAGCGGTGCCGCTCCAGCCACCGCCATGTATACGCTCCCCCAACATGCGGCGCTCCTTCATGCTAATATTTTTCCATATGCACCCGCCACTGCTGCCACCGCCGCAGGAACAGCAGCAGGCATGGCGCCCACTGTGCACACATCTGGCGCTCCACCACCGGCAGCACCACAAATAGCTGCTACCGGCATGGCTGGCGGTGCGGCTCATGCCCAACAAACAAATGCTGTGATCACCCCATTATATGCTCATCACCCGCCTATGACAGCTGCCACATATCCCACACATGGCAGCACCGTGCATACGCCTGGGCCAGCTGCCATACCTATTGTGGACCCCAGCACACTCACGGCCATCTCGCATGCAACACCAACCGGTGCAAATAGTTCGAATAATGTAACGCCCGCATACAGTGGTGGTGGTAGCGCTTCACAATCGGCGCCCAGTACGCCACACTCTGTACCTACTCAAGCAGTATTGCGTAATCCACCACTCTTCTCCACACCGCCCATCATCAACTCGAATGGTGGTAGCAATAGTGGGGGCTACAGTGGCAGCTCTACCCCGCAATATTACACTGTAAGCGGCGGATCTGACGGTGGCACAACGCTTATGAACAGCCCACGTAGCAGCTCTTATGTCCAACACGATAAGCGCAACAATGCAAATGCTGGTGGCTGTAAGAAACCACCAGCGTATCCGAGCAACTCGCTGAATCGTCAGAACTCTACGTCCTATAACGGAACTTCGAATGGAAAACCGCCTCTACTGGGTGGCAACAACGATACGCGCGCCTCTCCCAACAACGGTAGCAATAACAGTAGTAGCGGCTATCAGGGGTCACGCCCACATGGTATGAATAAGCGTGGTGGTGGCGACAAACCCCAGACGCCACTTCTTAGTGGCCCACCCAGCTACGGTAGCGGTCCAACCGTGTCTGCTGTGAACAGCAATAATAATAGCGTCTACCATGTACAGCACAGCAACTCGTCACCAGATGCCAAGCCGCCAATTCGTTTGAATGCAGGAGCGGCTTCCTTCCGACTCAAAGGCAGTTTCGGTATCGCTTATGAATTTCGGCGTAGCGCATCACAACGCAATTCTCCAGGCACTGGCAACTCCAGCAGCAACGACAATAGCAGCAATACATCACCGAACAGTATAGTCGGATCGAGTGGCGGAGGTGGTGCCAACACGCCGAATTGCTATGCCACCACTCTCACGGGTGGCTATGTCAACACTGGCATCGGCATACCTGGCAGCAGTATGGTCGGTGGAGGTGATCATCAAGCGGTTGCGACAGCATCTGGCACATCATTATACATTACACCGGCACGAGGCGCACACATTCCACCACAACTGCAACATGGTGGTATGGTGGCGGCCGCCGCTGCTGCTGGCGGCACGGCAGCCGGTCTTGCAGGCACACAACAGGCTACCACAGCCGCGGTACTAGGGGGCGCAGCAGCAGCGGAAGTAGCAAATGCGGCAGCTGCCGCTGTAGCAGCAACAGTTGCGCACCATCAACCGCTGTTGAGCGCTTACCAGCCGAGTGCATCGGGAGTATACATCAAATACGGTCAAACGTATTTTGCACACGTAAGTGGTTTATGTTCCACCCAGGAATCACGGGCAAATATATGTATGCATATATAAGTGGCTTGCGCGGCAGATATATTTTATATGGCTTTTGTGAATGGGTTATGAGACGCAAGAACCTTGGGTTTTGTCGCTCAAATTTCCGGCATAAGCACAACTTTTGTACGAAGATGATGCTTGTATTTGCTTCATATGCTTTGTTCATTTCATTCTCATACAAATACATACATATATAACACCTTATTTGTTGGTTTACTTTTAGCCCTCAGTCGCTCTACCGAACAGTCGGCGTTCACCCTCAACGGAGCTGCGGCCGGCTATGGCGCCCGTCGCTGGCATGTATCCGACAGTCAATATGATGATACCAGGTAAAAAAAACTTTAACTTAAAAAAAGACAACTAAACAATAACAATATTTTTAGCTGCGCCGCGACATACCCAAGGGCGTCATCCGAATCCCAACTATAAGGGCACGCGGCCTCGTTAAACGCAGCCGAACACTGTCAGCAGCAGCAACAGCAAAAAGGAAAATCAGTGCAAACATTGTCACCAACACTGGATGCATCTGAAAAGGAGGAATATGCAAACGATGACGCTATACCAAAACCTAAAACTAAGTTTAAGCTAAAAATAACCTAACCTAATGAAACATATGCGTAGATAAACAATAATTAAAACAAAAAACAGCATGTTAGAAAAAACAAAGACATATTGCATCCAATGGAAAGAATTAGGAAAGCAGGAACAAAATAAACATAAATAATCATATAACGACAATTCGTAGCAAATACCTTATATTGCATACATATGTATAAAGATAGATAAGAATTTGCAAACAAAACATAAACGAAATTTTGAAAAATATTTTCCGGACCATTTTACAAAATCAATCAAGTTTATTAAACATTTTGGCATACACGAAATCCTGTTACACAAATCAATTCGAAAACATAGATAAAACACAAAGCATACTTCAATAGCCTACTGAAAAACATGGAATCATACAAACTAATAATCTTCCACAACTAAATATAAAGGTAAAGAATTCGAAATGGAGCTCATATACTAATTATGTCGTGCCATTGCTGAAAAGTGTAAACATGTAGGCATATATATATATATATACGCAAAAACGAATTGCAAGGTAAACACAAACCGTAGAAAAATGAAAATGACACAAATAAAAAGAGACTGACTTGAGTTGCATATTGGCAGTAACAAGCGAAAAAAGGAGATGCTTAACTTTGATGGAACTGAGTGAAGCGAAATAGCGCTATTACATATACAGGGTGGTCCATGTAGAGGTTTTTTAAGAATTAAAAAAAATTATTTCGGTATTCATGGAATACTGGAGTACTATTTTGTTAATGCGGTTGCCTCGGCTGGCTTGCCTTTGCGCATTCTGCTGGCCCAGTTTTCCAAAACCTCGGTAAAGGTTTGTGGGTCTACCTTAGGCTTAAGAGCCTGAATAGTTACTGGATTGCTCGCATAACATCGGTCCTTCACGGCACCCCACAAAAAAGTATAGTGGCGTCAAATCGCAGCCAATTAACGCGGCCCAGACGTTTGACAATACGATTACCGAACTTGGTGCATAACAGATCGATTGTGGCATGGGAAATCATGAAAGTGGTAATCCCACCCTGTACGTATGTTACTGGGAGTGAGAATTTCGGAAGTGATTCAAGAGGATTTGGTGAAATTTTATTTATGCGCTTATAAAAACATGGTTTTTAAAAAATTAGACATTGCTGTAAATTCTATAACTTTCATCACCGTTTATGCATATAAGTATAAAGGCTAGCTACTAGAAAGCAGCAAATATGCAGACATAAAATGTCACGTAGTGTGCGATAAAAAATGTCTCTTTCCATGTATGATGTCACTTCGTTAACAAACTAATGGCGTTTGAAAATTGGAGAAAACTGAACAAGGAATCTACGCTATGCGAATCTTTTCTATACATAAACCTTGACAAAACCGTCTGATGCGCTGACGGCATCGGCTCGTTCAGATGCAGATACTTAATGTTGGCAGAAAACTAACATTGACTTGGATCAAGTGGCAGTGTCACTGGTGCTGATAAAAGAACGAATAAAATTACTGGCAATGTTAGCATTTAAATTTTCTTCTTGCTCATGGCCGATGCTTATGTTTCGGGTTTTTTCTTATTTTGAACCATTGGATATTATACCGAATAGGTAAAAAAAAAAAAACTATTATACATAAAACAGTTCCACGTTTTATAGATGTGCATATGTAAATATATATATATACGTATACTTATACATATTTTCTTTAAATATTTTTGTTTCAAAATTCATTTGTGATGTAAAAAATTATTTCAAAATTTATTATTTTCTAATCTGAATTAATGATTGGATGCACTTGTTTGTATTAAATACAAAATTTTCTTGTATAAGCGTTAATAGTATTGTTTTTTTTCGTTTCGGTGTTGCTTAACTAACTCATGTTTATAAAAAAAAAATTTTTAAAAGCTTTTTTTGTTGTGACTTTTCCTTGTTTTTTTTTTGTTGTAACTTGTTCTTGTTTTTTTGTTGTTACTTGTTATTGTTTTTTTTTTTGTTTGTGTTTTTGAGTTTTGCGGTATTTTTATTTTCTCTTTTGAATTCTCATAAATTGTTTATTTTTAGCATTGAATTTGTACACACAGGTTTTGTCAGGTCAAGAGCTGTTACTTCAACACCGTTCCCCAAAACTCTGTGTATGTAGTATATTTTATGCTTCTATTTGAAATAAAAATAATTTTTCACCCAATCCGCTGTTCAATTGAAAAATTCTGATTCGCCGCAACGAATTTGTTGAAAAGTTTGAGTAAAAACTAATTTACGTTGCTATACTCGAATTACGTGAAGCTTGAACCACTTTCAGTGCCACCAAAGCGATTATTACACTATTGTTATTAAAATTGTAGTTCTACGCTTAAATTTGAGGCACGCAAGCGCTATAAGAAATATCGCCAAAAACTCATGTTTCCGAGCTATTGAACTAGAAAGAAGTGGTCAGAAGCATGTATCCAGCAAAATCAATGCCTAATCAACTGTATGAGTCAGTCAAACAGTCAGTGTCTTTTTAAACAATATATACATATACATATATATATATATAAATATTAAAAATACAATTACACGCTAAAGTAATAATAATTTTATAGTATGTAAACAATTTTACTATATATAATAATAAAAATAATAATAATAATCCTAAAGGTAGACTTACAAGCTGAGAAAGTAAACACCTAGTGAATAAAGAAAGACGTAAACCGTGTACTAAATTAAATTAAAAACGAAGAATTAAGTAAAACATAATAAAAAACTGATAGCATATGTGTATGTATATCGGCTGCCTACTACTACGCTCCCACAAACTATACATAGTTTTCTACACCACACGAACCGACACCAAATTAACTGCATACATTTCAAATTCTACAACTCAAACTCGAAAACTGTGTGCGCCTAGGCGTATGATAACTCTCTGCATACATACCTACATAGACACAAGCTCAGCAAGGCGTTGCCTGTGTAGCGGTTTGTAAGTTGTACGAAAGCTTTAATAAATGTACAGTAAACGCGTTGAGAACAATGTATTCTATTAAAAAAAATTAGTAGCTTATAGTATGTTTTCTAACTAAAAATTATTATTAAGAATTTTACACATCTGGCATGAAAGAAAAAAAATTTTAATTTATATTTCTTTAAAAACTTAAATATTCAAATTCTAAAACGTGAGCTAGTTTCGAAAACAAAGTGATAGACTATCTGCAGTAACTGCCTACTGCACCTGGCAACGCCGACTGCAATTGCCACGCCAATTAAATAATGTTCGCTTTCTACTTTTCTCCTCCTACTTCACATCAATTATTTTTTCATACTTTTAACATCAAATTATAGCTACCACACTAATAACTTGACCTGTTAACCCTCTATGCGCACTTGTACGAAACGATAAAATATTCAATGAGCAACATAGTGGTGATATTAAAAGAAAAAAATTCGGCCGAAAAAATGCAATAGACCAATCAGTGAAAATTCATTGGCACATACATACACGTACAGACAAATGCGTACTCGTATAATTTACTGTATAAATATAAGCTGTATACTTTATTTATATTAATTATAATTTTGATTTCCTAATATAGATAAACTATTTTGAAAATACCCAGCAAATTGTTCGTTTCCTCCATGAATGAGTCTCGGTTACATAAAAGTCAAAAACATTTTTTTTTAATATGGTTTCATTTACTGATTAAACTTAAGCCAACCAGTAAATTTGTAAATCTTAATCTAATTTAACTGCTTGTTAGACCATTGTGTGGGCTCATTTTGATATACTCAAAATACCCATTTAATGCCTGGTGATCTCCTTGCAATTCTCTTAAGACTATGGGCTTGTTCGAGGCACGCAATAAAAGCGCCAATACTGCTGCACTGATGACAATTTGCAACACTGTTGCAATTGCTCAACTGGTAATTTTCTGATGTTCGGCAAACAAAAAATTTTTGATGCCGATTTATTTGTATTCGCGAGCAACATTTGCCGAATTTTCAACACTTCGAACGTGTTGCTTTTGACAATGCTGCCAGAATTTTACATCGAACGTGATACTTTCACAAATCATGCAACACTGCGGTTGTGATTGAAGTTCGAACAAGCCTAATCTTTTGGATTTTTAGATTCATTGTGAGGTTTGCACATCGACCTCATGGTCTTTTGAGCTTTGGGTACTTTATTGCACGATCTATCCGCAGATCCACATCTACATAAGTGAACACACCTTTTTTTATTCCAAATTAACTGTATTCGTCAACGTAATTTCCTTCAAGAACAACGAAATCATCCCAGCGAAGCTCTAACATTTCAATACCACTTTTGTAGAACGAGTTATCTTTTGCCTCAAACTAGGCCTCAATTTCAGCGATAACCTCTTCAGTCGAGCGAAATGTTTTACCGGCGAGCATTTTTTTTTTTATCTGCGACCAGCCAGTAGTCGCTGGGAAACAACTCTGTTGGCCAAATACGGTGGATATAGAGGCAATTCGAAGTTCAATTCATGTAGTTTTTCCATTGTTTTGATTGACTTGTGACACGGTGTGTTGTCTTGATGAAACAAAACAGTGAACAAACCAGACACCCATTTTGTGGATTTTTTTTATGTTTCTGCTGTTACAGCCTCATTTGAACCTTCACTGCGTTGTGCTTCATCGGTGCCTCTACGACCACGTTTGAAGTCAGCAAACCATCATTTTATTGTTGTTTCTGATGGAGCGGAGTCCTCTTAACACTTTTCAAACCATTGTATGGCTTGAACGGTATTTTTTCCCATCAAAAAGCAGTGTAAAATTAAAACATGAAATTCTTTTCGATACATTGCTTTGAAAATAATAAAGGTAGCGTCACTCTTAGCACAATACCTCACGAACGAATGACTAGAATATCATAAATTTTTAACGGTTGTCTGTTTAAGGTTAGTACTAACTGAAAAAGAGGTGAATGCAATAAAACTAGTGTCATCTATAGGTTAGGCCCGGGACTTTTCAGCCCATGTGCTACATATGTATGTGCGTCTAGCTGTACTTATACTCGTCTCGAATTTGACTTTTTTATCCCGATCATTGTCTGACAAAACGGTATTATTTTTTAATGAATCTTTGTGTGAGTGTGAACTGCGTTCGCGCAAATAAATAATTCGGAGGTGGATCGAGGATTTGAATGCAATGGTGCCACGGCATGTAATTTGTTCTCTCATTCGTAATTCACTTTCCATTTACACTCCATACAAAATTTGTAAAGCGTATTACCCCATTTGCAAGTAATTGGGTTTAAGTTACCTTGCGAATTACAAACGCTCAATTTTATGGGAAATTTATCGAATGTAGCTGTCAAACAAAAACCGAAAGAATAAACCAACACAAAATTGGCCAACGTCGAATAATAACTAGAAAAAGTTCAATATTAATACTAAATTATTATACCTTAGAGGTTGCTGCACACCTCTAGAATTGTGGAGGAGATTAAATTGTATACTAGTTCCTTCAACTCCTCTACTATTCCTAATATTTTGTGAGTGTTTTTCTGGCAGCCACTCAACTCATTTTACTTCTCGCCCCATATTTCTATTAGTAGCGCTAATTTGTTGGATAATTGCTGGAAACGGAAGGAATAAACTAAGTAAAACCTTAACTTTAAATTCTTTTTTTTCATCTCTGAAATCCCCCAAAAAAAAAATAATAAAAAGTTAAGAAACATCATTTCTGCCAAAGTGAATTACGAATGCGCCGTGGAAACAGGGTAAGAGTTTTGTTAGCCAAGACTTAGGCATAATTTTTTATAACTTCTGCCAACCGAGCATACCAACATCACGTGTTTCTGGTTAGCCTAAAGCTCACTTAACTTTGAAAACATAGTGAGCTGTAGGTTTTAGATTCCTTATTTTACGTAAATTGAGAACCAGAAGAGAATCATTCGCCGTGTCATTTTCCCCTTTTTTGGATGAAATTCCTCGAAATATGCCATAAAAAATAGATTTTTCGTACAAAAGTAAAACATGTGGAGACTTCAATATGAAAATGAAGACATAATAAACAAATAAGCAAAACAAAACATTGTAAACATGAACGATGGAATCACCAATCTCTAAGGTTCTATGAAAACTAAATAAAATCTAAGTATTGGCTAACAGAAATCTAATTCGCAAATTACTTGGGGAGCGAATTACATGGCATGGAAATGTAGCATAAATGCACTCTCCGATGAAGATACATTTGGCTTATTATTTTGTTGGTCTAGGATAGCGAATCTACAATATTTGCACCTTGCTGGACTTATATTGGGCTTAATTTACGCTTGATTGTTCCGCAGTGATCAATATCCGTCTGCTCTGCGGACCTTTCCTTTTGGATTGGTGTATTTATCTCTGGTAATGCTGGCTCTGCTGCCACTGTTGTGCCTTTAGCTGAAGACACAAACACGGGCGAAGATTAATTATTTGTTGCTGGAGAGCGAACGGCCATTGCTTTCTTCGTAGCTGCTTCAGATTGTCCACTGTTTTTTCGATGAGGGGAACTAGTAACTAACCATAGCGAAGTATTTGTTCCATGCTTTAGTTGCTTGCAAGGAATGTCTATTCTCGTTGTGTAGAGTCTGCTCAAGACTCCACTGTTACATTTTACATACCTATTATTGATACTCGTCAATAAAAGTTTCAAAGTTCAGCATAAAATAAGTAAAAAAATCATATTTTAACTAGATTTTAATGATTCCACAAAGAAATTCGTGATTCAAATTCGTTCAACTGCGATCCTAGGAACCTTATCCTGCACTTGGGCTAATATGGCTAGGAAATGCGAAGTCATTGCGGTTAAACTTCCAACGCCAACATATCATAAATAGATTTTATAGTATACACATAAGATCGTAACCATAATTAATATGTATTTTCAGCTTGGGAATTAATGACTCAATAACCAGCCGGTCCTGGTAAGGTACAATATCGAATTCCCCGCTCAAGGTACACAGCTTCGTGACAAAGGTATTTAACAGCACAAAAAATAGTGATCATGATTGGAATTTCTCCTGGATGATGTAAAATGAATTGGATTTGAAGAAAATATTCCATTGCATAATAGATTTCTAGGAAGGCACATTAAACACACCGCAGCAGTGGCAAATTTGATTTTTTTCTATTATTTGTTAAAATTTCTGTAAATTATTCTAAACTGTCAATCTATTTACCGTCTTTGCTACTGCACGCTAAGTCGCTGAACGCCATCGAAGTGTTCTGGCTCTGACTGGTACCAATACTGCTCGAGTTGACTTTGCTATCCATGGGGCCCGTCGATCGAAAGGCAAAATTACAGTTCTCAGGTGTAGTTGTAATGAATTCGTAACTCTTTTCGCCGCTACTCTCACAGTCAATGTTTGATGAAGTTGACTATTCGACAGAGCTCCTATATCGCGCTCAGTTATTCCGATGCGACTCGCTGTCCGCACCGGCTGCTAAGCGTTTTTCATTGGCGCTGCGGAAACGCTCGTTTTTTCAGCGCTCTATAGAGAGGGCTTGGCGCAATTCTTCGACTTACTAGTTGAGCTCATCTTAACGCGCCTCAAGTGTTTCGATGCTGTGCACAAGTGTTTTCATATTATTCTTGTCACTGGTATTCTCAGCGGTTGGACGTGGGTTGGCGCGTTCTAAATCCTGGATACCAATGACCAATTGCTCGTACACCTTGAGGCGCGTATCGTTGACCTCGCGCAATGCATTTGTGTGTTTCTTCAAGTACACAATTTCCTGTTGCTGCTCGTCAACTGTGCTCTTCAGCTCCTTCACCCGCCTCTCTAGCTCCTTGTAGCGTTCCAGCTGCGTCTTGCCCAGCTCTGCGGCCAGTTGTAAGTCTCTCTCGGACAAATTGATGAGAAACATCTTCATAAAGTGCACATTTTCGTTTAAAATATTGAAATAGTCAAAGCGAAGAATAATCGAAACCATGTTTCCTTTATTTCAGTTGAAATTTATGTTTATTTCATTTGAAGTGGTTGAAAGTTTATAGAAAATTAAAAATATAAAAAAGTAAAAATTTAATCAAAAAGATTTCGGGCACACAAGCACGCGTAGACCGACCACGTCAGCAGTCGTCGATGGTATTAATGAGTTTCAATGAGTATTAATGGCATATTGTATTTATATTGTAAATATGTAAGTATTTGTTTAATTAGCTCTTACATCCTTTGTTGAGTGCTTGGACGAGCTCTTATTTTAATTTGTGGAATGCCTCTTGATGTTATACAAATGGAGAAACCTACAGTTTTATGTTGCCCTCGAACAGCAGATGGGTTTTATGAGGAGATTTTTCGTTGGAACAACATCAAGACGCACGCCACAAATAGGAAGAGGAGCTCGGCCAAAGACCGATCAGAAGTTTACGCGCCAATTATTTATTTTATTTTGTATGTGCATAGATGGTTAAAATGGTCACGCTTCTTGTAAATTCGATCACTCTTGCTGAGTCTTCATCATTTGAGGAGATGTGGAATTCATGTTATATTGCTTATAGTATAGTACTATATATAAAGTACTCTTATCACCGATAGGTACTCTGTCACCTATTTTTACCTATCACCTATTATTACCTGCTGGTAGCTGTTGATGCTACCGCTACAATTCCAGGAAAGCTGTCAGTATTTTTTTGCTGCTGGGCAGGTGCAATATTTGACTACATATTTTATAGTTATTCAAGCGTCAGAACTTTTTTTTGAGAAAGTAATATTAAAGTAGTCACTTGCCACAGTAGTTCATAGACTTTTATGGGCAGTTTGATTTCACTTGGGTTTCGGCACCAAAATTCTGCTCGATCATTTCACATGTATTCACACACTCGTCCAATCAATCATATTGCGAGCGGAAATCTGCACGAGCATTTCACATGTATTCATATACTCGCCCAAAGACATATTCACAGTGAGTCGTTGTTCAGACGGCAACGAAGTGTCATTGGTTCATTTTTTTTTTCGAATATCAACAACACAATCACAGTTTTGTTTTGTAATCACATCCCAAGTGACGTCAGCCCATCAGCTGATTTTGTCAAATTCACTCAGAGCCGAATAACGGTCTGTTAAAGAGCTCACCTTTAAAATCTTTTCACAATGGGCGTTGATTGCCAGTGTAAGTACATCTTTCCTTATGTTCGTATAGGATATTCTTTTGCGATTGTGTGACTTAAATAATTAATTCGTGGTGATATTGCATTAATATATTTTGGGAAATGCTGCTTAACTTCAATTCATACCTTATCATTTGTGTTACGGATATTTGATGCTTTCGTTTCATAAAATGACATGAAAGATTTTAATGCTGATAGTACAAAAAATGTATTTCACCAGTACGGGATCGATGTCACGTAAAGTATCGATCAAACATTTTAAAGTTTATGCTCGTTGTCAAGGTGACATTTCACGCTAAGAAAATTCTTTTGGGGTTTTTTGTTTGTTCCATTCATTTCATTTCCATAGATATTGTTACGCCATCGAAAAGTGTCTCTTTCTAAATCATCCATTCATGGGATGGACTTGTAGTCATTCGTTTTTTTATAGCTTAGGTTAGTAATCGATTGTACAAATACAAGTACAGTGTCCTCAATGCAGATTGAGATTGCAGCTTTTTTCGTTCATATAGTTAAATAAATCTAAATTAATAAAAAGCAAATAACTATAATCATTTATTAATTTTTTCATTGTAAACGATTTATTATCACACAAAAGTACAAATTACGGTAACTAAACAGATTCTTAGCAAAAATATAATTCAATTATTAATCACTTTAATTTCATAATCATCAACTGCTTTCGATTCACTAACCACCGAGCGGGTAGTGCATAAAACCAAAAAATTTCTTTGAATCCATTGTGGTGTACATCACAGGTAAAATTGCATGGTACGTGCCGTAATCAGACTGGGGGCTACAGGTGTTCTCACATACGAACTCTCAAGTAGTCCCAGAAGAAGACACCCCCTCGTGACTAATCAATGTAAACCCTCCCTTTGTCCACGCAGGACATTCTCGGCTCACATTCCATCAAAAGAAGAGTGGGCGGAGGATGCAGCCTTTGGAGATAAGGCCTGGTAATCTGTTTCACGGATGGCTCGAAGTTATATATGTAGAAAGGTGGGTAGATGAGTATTCTGTGAGGAGCTCCCCATCTTGCTCAATTTCAGGCTATCGGACCACTGAAGTATTTTTCGAGCGGAGGTAGCCGAAATCAATCAATCAAAGAAAAGTTGATTGGTTGCGGTATTTAGAGCCCTGAGCTCATTGTTTGTGCTATCGAAATTAGACGGGAGAATGTCTGACTTCTCTTTCGACCGCATCGGAATACTTCGATATTAGTCTAATTAGGGCGTTTGCTCACTTAAATATTGTGGCTAGCTAGACAGGGGACCCTCGCGATGGTTTCCCTACGAAACGAAGGCATTAGGGTTCTCTTGAAAACCTGCGGTCTCTTTCGGGAAAGACATTCGAGGGAACTTCTAAGGCTAACAAAGCCTCATGAGGTGAAATCATTTCTGCGTCTTTTCCTCAGCTGCTCCGTTCTTGCCGGACTGAGGCTCAGACATCTTAGCTCCTACTGCTTTGCTATACCTGTCAGGCCATATGGCAGGTTAATGTAAATATTACACACTTGATGAATTTCATCAGTATTGTGATGCGATTAACACAACCGTGAATAGTCATATTTCAGTCTTCTTATCCAAAAACCTTGAAATATAACTCTTTATCCCCTATACTATCATTCCTCTATTTCTCCCTACTATTTTGCATATTCGTCAAGTGGGTCCTCGCATGGGCAACCATTTTACCTAACAAAACTTAAGCGTTGGTGCAGATGGTTTGGCAGCACTGCATTATTTTTTGTTTCTTCTTCTTCTTAATTGGCGCGATAACCGCTTACGCGATTTTGGCCGAGTTTAACAAAGCGCGCCAGTCGTTTCTTTCGCGTGCTAACCGGCGCCAATTGGACACACCAAGTGAATCCAAGTTCTTCTCCCACTGATCTTTCCAGCGCCGAGGAGGCCTTCCTCGTCCTCTACTACCACCAGCTGGTACCGCATCAAATACTTTCAGAGCCGGAGCGTTTGTATCCATTCGGACGACATGACCCAGCCAACGCAGCCGCTAGATCTTTATTCGCTGCGCTATGTCTATGTCGTCGTAAAGCTCATACAGCTCATCGTTCCATCGTCTGCGATATTCGCCGTTGCCAACGTGCAAAGGTCCAAAAATATTACGCAGAATCTTTCTCACAAACACTCCAAGCGTCGCTTCGTCCACGCTTCTGCGCCATACGTTAGGACGGGCATGTTGAGTGTCTTTTAGAGCGTTAGTTTTGTTCGTTGAGAGAGGACTTTACTACTCAATTGCCTACTTAGTCCAAAGTAGCACTTGTTGGCAAGAGAGATTCTCCGTTGGATTTCAAGGCTGACATTGTTGTCGGTGTTAATGCTGGTTCCTAAATACACGAAGTCTTTTACAACCTCGAAATCATAACTATCAACAGTGACGTGGGTGCCGATACGCTAGTGGGCCGACTGTTTGTTTGATGACAGGAGGTACTTCGTTTTGTCCTCGTTCACCACCAGACCCATTCGCTTTGCCTCTTTATCCAGTTTGGAGAAGGCAGAACTAACTGCGCGGTTGTTAAGGCCGATGATGTCAATGTCATCGGCATACGCCAACAATTGTACGCTCTTATAAATAATTGTGCCTGAGCGATTAAGTTCTGCGGCTCGTACGATGCTCTACAACATCAGGTTAAAGAAGTCGCACGATAGCAAGTCACTCTGTCTGAAACCTCATTTTGTATCAAACGGCTCGGAGAGGTCTTTCAAAATTCTAACAGCGCTGCTCGTATTGAGCAACCTCATCTTGCATAGCCGTATTAGTTTTGCGGGGATACCAAATTCAGGCCTCGCGGCATACAAGTAACCCCTTTCCGTATTGACGAATACAGCTATTGTGAATATTTGGTCGATGGTAGACGGTTGATGGTGTGCTTCAGCCTTTCACACAATACGCTCGCTAGAACCTTATAGGCGATATTTAGAAAACTAATCCCGCGGTAATTGTCACAGATTGCAGGATCACCTTTCTTATGGATTGGACAGAGCACACTTAAATTCTAATCGGGAGGCATACTTTGCATACCGACCATATTTTGCATAGAAGCTGATGCATAATTTTCTATCACCATGACTAAATTTGGAATATTGTAAATTTGACCTACAAGGCCTACGTTTGATCTGTTCGTATTCCGTTTTTGTGCATTATTTACGAGTATTTTTATATACATACATTACTATGTGTAAGTGTATATATATATATTTGTTATTTGAGTATTAACATCGTTAAATATATTTAAAAGCTTCTTCACCAAACCTCCACCCGTTATCCAACCTTAACCCCCGAATAAAATATTTTAATTTTATTGAAACCGATCAACAATATTATGAATATGATTAGTGAGATACAACGCTCATAAGGGTTTTTTGCGATGTGATACTTATGAGATTTTTGGTGCAATAGTATCAGCTCCATATTTAATTTTTGTTTTTCGATATTATCTAACGTCTTCTTAGTTATAAAAAAAATTCCGACACCTAAATATAAAAAACTACGGAAGAAATCTCAGTTAGCCATTCACTGGCGGGTCTAAGGAACTTGTACAACCTACTCGGGATAATCTTAAAACTATTTCTGGTTTCCTAAGAGGATACAACAGGTTAAACTACCAAGCATAGCTCACAGCCGTATACACTTCGGAGTGCGACTAACGCTTCTATCCTCAAAATATGTAGCACTCAGTTTAAGCAGCCTTAGGTTCAGTTATCCTTTAAATCCTCCTTAACTATTTGTTAAACTATCGGCTCTCCAAGTACTATTCTTTATACAATATTAGCCTGAGGCTTTTAGTGATCTTATTTTTAAGTGTAAGCAGAAAATATCTGCTTAGGGCGCAACGCGAGAGTTTTTTAGCTACGAACTGATTTAACACTGCGACCTGAAAGATCTATTGTTTTCGCTTCATGAATTCAAAGTATCATATTTCTCTGAGCCCAACTTCCGCAATAAATATTAGTATTTGTTTCATTTTATTAAGTTTTACTTCCGCCTCTGGTAAAATATGTTTACGCAGGTGTTTGTGCCGCTTATGCATCAAATTCTATTGGAGTATATTCCCAGGTTGATAAGATGATAATTCAGTTTATTTACGTGCATATTTATATACAAGAATTTGTTAAATTCGCAAGTTAAAATATAAAATCAGAGGCGGCAATAGTTTTAATTTTGGTTCTTTTTATGCAAAGTAAAAAGCATACATACATTCTTCTGTATAGTGAATTTGTCGCTTGAAATTATTTTATTTTACTTTGAAAAGTATGTAACTATTAATTTGTCAAAATGTACTTATTCATTTTTCAGCTTTTCCGTCGTTTTCTTTGGAATTTAATTTAGTGTTTTGTACTGATGGAAAATTACCCATTTACGAAATACTTTTACTTTTGGTTAGGCTTTCACTGATGTCCAGCTTGCTTTAAATTTGAGAAAATAGCACTAGTTTTCAGCTGGTTAAGATTTGCCCCTACAAGCAGACTACATTTTTTTCCACTTTAATTTGTACAGCACTAAATTTTGTTTTGTAGTGATCCATATTAATCCTACGCTATTGTACAGACTATTTTATTGGACTGTTCAAAATATATGGACTTCTGTTGCCTATATACATACAATGATTATTCCAATAATCGAATATCTGTAGTATATAATGTGTACTTGGTACATGTTGTTTGTATGTCTAAATGTAAATACAATAATTTACGTATACAATTATCTAAGCAAAGTATACACTTTTATGGTGTATGTTTAAAGAAATAGTATCTAAATACATATATGTATGTATGTAGATGTATTGAAATCGTATTTAATAGAAACTGTATACATATGAAAATGGACACATGCAAAAGGTCACAAGCCAATTGAATTAAGGAATAGAAAAAATATGGGTATTTGTGAAAAAATATTGCACGAATTAAAGCCAGCAAATCAGTGAACTAAATAGATTTTTCAAATTGATTTTAACGATGTAAATAAATTATTATATGCATACTACATAGCAAAAAAAAAAAACAAAAACAAAAACAGTCAATAATTATAAGTGCATCGTAAGCATACCGAATTTCTAACTAATGCAACTCATCTATTTTTCATAAATTTTAATTACTGTAACTTCTTCTCAACAATTTACAATTCTTATGAAAATTTACCACACAAACTAGGAGCAATAGAAAGTAATCAACAGTAAACTATTTTATCTCAGTGAAATTTCAGCACAAATATTATTGAACTATTGAAACGAAAACGGAATCAAAATCGAAATGAATGATACAGACCATATTGAGTTTTTAGTTGCCGTAAACGCGATAGCTATGAAAACTCAGTTACATCTGCAGAAAGCATTGAAACAGTGAATGAAACGAAAAATGCAAAGATATAGGATCAAATGCCTTCAACACACCAGAGGGCCTTCCAGTATGTACATACATACACACATACTATAAAAGCAACTCGTCTGTTCATACGCGCTCAAGCATGTGCATTTGTATGTATGTACAGCACTAAGTTGGTTTGAAAGAAGCAGCGAGCGGTTAGTTCACACAAACAAATGAGGCACTCACAAAAATAACTATACACATACATACATACATCTACGTAAATTTTGTCACTACCCGACAAGTTACTATTGATTATATACACACATACATACATATTTGAATAATTCATACTGTTAGCACTTTTCTATTTTTGCTCTCCCTAATTATCTACATATATTTTTCGTTGAGCGATTAACAACTATCTGACCAAATAAAAAATTAATACGAGTATAAACAAATTTAGGTATTGAATAAGTTACTAAGTGAGAAGGGATTAATGGCGTAAAGCAGAAATGGTGCAGGCAGCAACAATTTGCACGAATGTTATACCTATACATACAACCAAACCACAACAAGGAAAACGAAACTAAATAAGAATATAATACTAACGAAAATGACAAAGTATTACATACAAATTAGTACCAAAACTGAAATAAAAACAAGACACAGGCATACGTATACATAAATTATTATTATGTTAGCTTAAAAATGCAAGTATACACAATTATATAACTGAGGTAATGATAATAAAATAATTATAATTCTAATGTGACAACACTAATGTGAATTATTAAGTGAAATATCTTGAAAAGAAAAACTAAAATAATAACAACAACTAATAAGCTACTCGTAATACAAAACTAAAGAAAAATTAATATAAAAGGTAAAAATTATTTCTTAAAATTCAAAGAGTGCAGTGAAAATTAAAACAAAAAAAAATCAAATAAGCATTAAACATAATGTATTTATTTATTTTAATTTATATACACTAGAGAGATAAAAATATATATACATATTAATTAAGTGAATTTTAAAATGTGTATAATTATTGTCTTTGTGGGAGTTCGAAAAATACTAAACATGCGGACATGGATATATACGAGTACATAAGGGTCTTTAAAAAGTCGCAGAAATGCCACGCTCCGACTTATTGTTTTAAAATAAAACATTTGAAGATTTAGATTCAATTTTTATTCAAAATATGGCTCTCAACAACTGTATGTGCAAAGTGACATCATTTAAATATCCGCCATGAGTACTAATTTGTTGAGAACGTTTTTGGTCTGCCAGCCCTTTTTCTATCCTCGACAGAACCAGTTTCTTGCAATTTTTTCACCAACCATTGAATTGTCGACTCATTCGGTAAAAAAATCCAGGGAGAAAAATCCATAATTTTCTAGGTAGATGGCTGTAGTGATTGATATCTCGTGAAGTATCGATCAAACTCTTTAAAGTTTATGCTCGTTGTTGTGGCGACATTTTACATTAAAAACTTATTTTGCTGTTTTTGTTTGTTCCATTCAGTTGTGAATTACAGAGTATTAACAATGGAAGTCAACAAGAGAAAATTTGGTACATTTTACTGTTTTTCTTTGATAAAGCCCAAAATGCAAGCCGGGACACTGAAATTATTAATGGTGTCCACACTGTGGTCCTAATATGTGGGAGCATTTAGTTCATATCTTCTCTAAAGTAAAAA
>JAYXIM010036921.1:0-10115 GCA_037575425.1 Anastrepha fraterculus | reverse complement strand
CACTTGCATATCATGTGCACATAAACGGAACTCAAAAATACATTCAATAGAAAACCGAATAATAAAATAAAACAAACAATAATAATTTTTTTTAAGAAAAAAAGCAAAAATATATCAAAACATGATTAGCTTTTTAACCATTTCTGCTGGCACTCGCGTCTAAGCCAGATGGAGCGAACATCGTCTGAGAAGCGTCGACATTGCATTGTGCTTACACAACGTTATCGTAGGCATAAAAACAGGAAATCAAGCTGCCAGTTTGGATGTTTTGAACGGCACTTTTTCACATTGCCTGCGGTACACGATTTGAGCAATGATTGAATTTGTTAATTTTTCTATTGAGCAAAGTGGCTTTTTGTATCGCTTCACCCCTTTTAGTACACGCATTGTACTAGAATGCGAAACAATACAAAAACAAAGTCACAAAGAAGCACTTGGCTTGGCTTTCTAATTATTTTAAAAAATTCATAAAAGTGAAAAACAATATTTCTCAAAAAAAAAAAAGGAAATAAATAAAAATAAAAAAAAAAATATAGTAAAAAAAAATACCAGTCTAATGGTTAGACGCGATAGAAGTGAAACCTTCCGTAAAACAAACTGAGAGAGAATGAGACGAAAGCAGCATTACGAGCGGGATAATTATAAGTTCATTATAATATTGCTATAAAGTTCATATTTTATTTTCTTCATTTCATTATTATTCATCCTCAATGTTTTCAATTTCAACAAATGATACGAGTGGCTTGTGATAGCTAAAATATGATACAAATGCTTTGGTTTCGATGTTGTCAACATATCTTTGAAATACCGCGTCAATTGTTGTTTTTGATCGTGTTCTCGATTCAGTGCGATTGTTACACATTTTTAAATTGAATGTTGGATTGAGAAATTCAATTAAAGGAACCGCTGTGTCCAATGCAAAATTTATGTTAAAATCGCCGCTTAAAATCATTGGAATTTTATTGTAATCTTTTCTAAGTATCCGCGATACTTCTGGTGTATACTTTATTAAATTTTCGTGAATGAATTCCGTGATGCTATTTATTGATTGATTCGGTGAAATATAAATTGCCACAATTAAAACTGTTTTTCCATTACTCAATCTAGTTTCGCATGCACATATTTCTCCCACTTTAGAGAGCTGAACAGACAGTGATTCTAGTTGCTGTGCATTCAGATTTATCTGTGGAGTTACAATACGAGCACCGTCATTTTGATTTTTTTCTGTCGATATTCACTACACTTTTCTGCATTATTTTTCGCATAATTACGGTAAATATTTAAAAATGAAAATATTTACGAATATAAAAATACGGACGCAATACAGCACACGCGGTTGCTACAGACGTACTAACATACACACAAACATTCGTAGGACGCTTGGTCTAAGCAAGTATTAGGTAGTGTAGTATAGGTATACACAATGCCTTCTCGCTCACCGTGGCTCCGTAATATGCAGGCGCGCACACATACGTACTAGCATACATACAAACATACATACGTATGACGCTTGAACTAAACACCAAAGCAAGTAATAGGCAGTGTAGAATACATAATACAATACTCACTATACTAGCGTGGCTCAGCAGTACGCAGCCACACACATATACTTATATCAACATATAACGCTTCGTAGCCAAGAGTGTCGCTTTTTCGTTTCATCGAGTCTCAAATCACTCCCAACGGTTCTAAAGAAGTTTTCACTTAAAAAAAAATGTATAGTCCCGATGGAAAAACAGTGCGAATTTGTATTTCGTTAGGGAGAGTGTTCCACTCTAATGTACACGCGAACACACTTAGTGATAGTATTTCTCGAGACACGATGTAAATTGCTTAATATTCCTACATTCTCCGCGAGCTTTCAAAATAAAGGGTGATTTTTTAGGAGCTATAGGAAAGCTTTTCAAAAACACACACGTAAAATTCAGAAAAATGCATGAAATTTTTATTTAAATTGATAGTACAGTCCATATAATTTAATGTTTGAAGATTATTTCATGCAAATATTGACCGCGACTGCGCTTAAAATGGTCCATCCGCTTAGTCCAATTTTGGCATACTCTTTCCAATGTTCCGGCCGGTATCTCACATATAATTGCTTTAATGTTGTCTTCCAATGCGTTAATTGAAGCAGGCTTGTCTGAATAGACATGAGCTTTAACATAACCCCACAAAAAATAATCTAAAGGCGTTATATCGCACAATCTGGGTGGCCAATTGACAGGCCCTGAACGTGAAATAAAATGGTCGCCGAACTCGCCTTTCAACAAGTCCATTGTTACGCGTGTTGTGTGGCATGGGGCACCATCTTGCTGAAACCACATGTCATGCAAGTCAAGCTCTTGCATTTTGGGCAAAACAAAGTTGGATAACATTTCACGGTAGCGCTCACCATTCACAGTTACGTTACGATTCGCAGCATCTTTGAAGAAGTACGCTCCAATGATACCTCCAGCCCGTATACCGCACCAAACTGTGACCTTTTCTGGATACATTGCTAGCTCTTGCAATTCTTCTGGCTGATCTTTTCTCCAAAATCGACAATTCTACTTATTTACGTGCCCATTGATCCAAAAATGAGCTTCGTCGCTGAACACAATTTTTCGATAAAAAAGTGGATCTTCGGCCAACTTTCCAAGAGCCCATTCACCAAAAATTCTGCGCTGCGATAGGTCGTTCGGCTTCAATTCTTGCACCAGTTGTATTTTGAAAGGCTTCACACCTAAATTCTTTGGCAAAATTTTCCACGTTGTTGAGTAACAGAGACCCAATCGCTACGAACGGCGACGAATCGATAATTGATGGTCATCATTAACACTGACCGATACAGCTGCGATATTTTCTTCAGTTCGCACTTTACGTAAGCGTGTTGGTGACTTGATGTCCAATAATGTTCAAATTTGGTTCTAAAGTTAGTCACAATAGCTCGAATAGCCGCTTCAGTGGGTCGATTAAACTGACCATGAAATGGAAGAAGCGCGCGATAAACTTTCTTAACAGAACACGCATTTTTATAATAAAATTCAATGATTTGCAAGCGTTGTTCGTTTGTAAGACGATTCATGGTTAAATTATAGACCAAACTGAAGATGTTTGACAATGAACGCGAAACGTGCGTCATCTGTTTAAACCAACTGTTTAAAAAGATGATAGCTAAAAAATCACCCGTTAGCTTCTGCTTTTTCTCTGTAAACTACACCCTTTGTTCAATATTTTATGGGTTATGCATGAGTCTTTATTTATTTACTTTCTTTTTTTTTGTATTATCCTATAATCAATATTTACTGCTAGTTACGTACAATGGTCATATTGGAAACAAATATAAAACAGCCCTTGGGAAATGGGTTGACCGTTATCAAAACATATTCTACTGTCCGAAAGGTAAAATGATATGACAACAACCGTACGGCGAAGTAAATGAAAGGTAATGCCAACCATGTACTATAAAAAGTTGAAACAAAAAAATATAAAAGAAAAAACTGAAATAAAAAAAATCTGAAATAAAAATAATCTGAAATAAAAAAATTCTGAAATAAAAAGGGTAAATAAAGCATACAAGTTTTATGCTCTCTTTTTGCTGTGACACTTTTTTATAACCTACATCATTTTCTTGTTGAAATAGCGGTAATAAACTCGTTCATCTTGTTCACCAATCACAACTCGCAAACCTCCCCTTCATTTGCCCATTCTACCACTTACATAACTATGAAGACAAAAAACTAAAAATCTCACTGCATTACGGCTCATTTCTTTAAAGGCGTTGCGTTAAGGAACAAAGTGCCGTAAAGGCTATTGAAATGCCTATTAAATATAATATTATAGATCAATAGTTAAATTGTCGATGTTAAGAAAATTGTACTTTTCGTTGGCTTTAATGGCTTAATCGTAATCGTTGTGTAAGTGGAGACCAACACTGTCTGACTTATCGGCAGCTGTAGGTTGATTGAACTGCCTAGAAAGCAGCGTGCGCGTCTTGTGTGGGTTGAGTTACTCGCTGATTTTCCAGAGATTAAACGCATAGTCATGTTGATATAATAAATCATATTCTTCTCTTCTACATCATATTCTTCCACCGCCCTTTTTTTAATATCGCTTTTATAGAATTTATTGTTTTGATTGCTCAAATTTGTAGAGAGAAAAAAGGCAATAACAAAGAAACAAACATGTCTGCTTGGTTTGATAAGAACACACAAAGACTTTTCGTTCGAAGAAGGGCAAAGTTAAAAGTCAATCCATTAAGAATCTCGCTCGAATGATGCATTTTGTTGGAGAAAGCAGAGAAAGAGCAGAAAATGTGTTGTGTGGGAAATGTGTTATTTCGTTAAAATTTAAACGACTTGGCATGTGGGTAATATATTTTTCGTTGGCTGGTCTCAAATAATGGGTGCTTTGAATATAACACGCAAAATTGTGCAAATCCCACTATGAAACTTTTAGGAATTATTTATTTATTATTACTCAGTCTAATTACAACGAAAACGAGAGCAACTTTCGACCTTGATTTAAAAATCTAAAAAATAGGATATAAAGTAATTAAAAATACGCGTTTCAAAGATGAAAAATCTAGTTTGATAGAACTCCAGATTGAATTAATTTCACTTAAGAGCAGCTTTACTCGTATGCTTCATTTTACATTTGGCTACCATAAAAAGGTAAAGAGCTACGAAGATTAAACAGTGCTATATTGAAATATATTATTTCCAAAATAAATGAGCACTCAGTACTGCCTTTGCAGAAATTAAAATGCTTAAGAATTAAAAGCGAGAGGACTACTCTTCTTACTTCCAAAGACTTAAGGTTAATCAAAAACAAACGAAACTCAATATAACTCAATGAACGTAGAGCGTAATTTAGATCCGTTCAATTCTGTTTATGAAAATTTTTTGGATTTATCTCCTAGTGCAAGAAATGTTTCTAATTAAAATGCACGAACGCCGTATATAATACGAGGCGTGTTTTTAAAGTAAGTAGCGTTTTTTAAATTACGCCGCCGCAGCGCTGCGGTCGCCGTTTACCGCATGCACGTTGTGTAGCTACATCTGTTGGGAAGTCACAGAAGCCATCAGATCGAGTCTACATCTGTTTGCGTGACTTTAAAATACCTCCACCTGTTGAGAATTCCGCCGACTGTGAAGTGCGTGTTGTAATACGGTTTCTCTGTGTTCAAGGCTTCAAATCTGTTGACATTCATCACCAAATCAGTGAAGTGTTTGGTGAAACCATTTTGAGTGATGGAATTGTGCCGAAATGGGTTAGGGCCTTTAAAGATGGCTGCACAAACATTCATGCTGAGGAACGAAGTGGGAGACCTTCAGTCATTACCGATGAACTGATTCAAAAAGTCGACTGAGAAGTGAAAGAGAACAGACGATTCACGATTTCGTTCTTACCTGAAAAGTTTCCTGCTGTCTCAAGAAGTGTTCTTTACGAAATCGTCTCCGAACGTTTAAATTATCGGAAATTGTGTTCACGCTGGGTGCCAAAAATGTTGACTGATGAGCACAAAACCAAAAGATTGGGCAGTGCATTGAGTTTTCTCGAACGATACAGTACCAGGGGGAGGATATTCTAAGCCATATTGTCACAGGCGATAAAACATGGGTAGCCAACGTTACACCGGAATCGAAGCAGCAATCAATGGAATGGCGGCATTCAAAATCCCCTAGGAAAGTGAAATTCAAACAAAAGTTTCTGCTCAGAAAATCATCTGCACTGTGTTTTGGGACAGAAAAGGTGTCTTGCTGGTCGATTTTTTTACTCGCGGCGGCACGATCAATGTAGCAGCAAAATGCTCAGCTTGCCATGAGCGCAGGTGTCGTTTTGCTCCACGATAATGCCCGTCCACACACAGGAAATCGAACACAAAACCTTATGACTTCTTTTGGCTGGGAACAATTGGACCACCCTCCACACAGTCCCGATCTAGCACAGAGCGACTACTATTTGTTTATGCACTCGAAGAAGCATCTGGTGGGACAGCGCCATTCCGAAGACGACAAAGTGAAAACGACTGTGAAGCAGTGGTTGGCTAATCAAAGGGCAATCTTCTTTGACGATGGTATACAAAAGCTGGTCCCAAGATATGATAAATGCCTAAATAGAAATGGAAATTATGTAGAAAAGTAGAGTAAAGTACGAGTATGACCTTTCATGTGAATATATTATTTTTGGAAAAAATTTACTTGTTGTTTTTTTATATCAAAACGGTACTTACTTTAAAAAACCGCTCGTAATTACGAGTATAAGGGACAGTGAATTTGGTAGATATTTCCTCTCACAAACCCTAATACCGCGTAAGCTAACGAAATAATATGAAGCTTACTAAGTTTTTAGATTTCCCACAGCATATGCGGGAAAAATATTACGTGAGCTGAACCGATTTGAAAGTAGTACCAAAAATCGATTTTTTTGTAAATAAAATTAGTTTTCAAAAATAGTTTTTCCAAAAAAAATAAAAACGCTTGATGATAGAAGAATGTAAAAAAAGTATTTTCAGTACTAAAATAATGGAGCTTCTTATTTTTGTTTAGGAATGTAAATGGGTAAATTTTCCAGAAAAATTAAAAGTGTGAAAAATATTTTTCAAGTGTTTCTTTAGAAAATATCTTTCAAGTGATACCATTCAAGATTTCCGCAAATCTATCTTCAAAAAAAGTCAAGAACGGCAATAAAAATTGAATTTGCCTTCCTTGATACAATTTTTCAACATTTTATGCATACCTTTTACGCTTGAACTTATTAGGATTGTTCGAGGTCCTTTTAAATTGGTGCAGCTAGTTGTCTTTTCTATGTCTAAGAAAAGTCACTCGAAAAAATAAAGCCAAGATATTTAATTGCATGTAAACTTTGCAACAAAGAATGAGCAAAATTGCTAGATGTCGGCGAGGCATTTTGAGTTTTTGAATACGTGGCCTTTAAACAGTTTTGTTGATGTTTAAAGAAAACCGAAAACTAACACACGATAGTCCCAAGACGTCAGTATCATCTGGTTTCGAAATTTTGGAAAAACTGATCGTGCCTCCAGCTATTAATTACAAAAATAAGAAAAAAGTTTTAAGCGCAAAAATAAAAATAAAAAAATTGTGGAAAAAAATTTAGAAAAAAATAAAATTTGGAAAAAAAAATCCAAAAAAATTTGTAAAAATTTTGTAAAAAAAATGTTGTCTTTTAAATTCCAAACTTTTCCAAATTCCAAAATATTTTTTTTTGTTATTTTGTTTTTTAGTTTGTTTTATTTAAAAAAAATTTAAACAAAATTATAAAAATGGCCAAACAGATGGCCTTCGCATTAACACTGAATATCAACATTCTCAACACCGAATAAATCTTAAAATGCTTAAATTTTATCAATTTACTTCTTATTACACACAATTCTACAAATAACCGATTTTCAGAAGAATAGACGTCAATGCCCAAAATACTAGAATCACTGAACACTTGGAGCGTGGAGTCGCCAATGTGTAAAAAGCAAGTGTTTATTTAGGCAGCTGATTTCAATGATGTCGCTTGTGAAAGTCCTATGCGTGTAAAACAATATCCGTTGCATCTCTGAAGTTCTTTAACAAAGTTTTTCTGAGTACTCAAGAAAGCACTCAAGTACGTAATTTTATAAAGGCGCTCGACAACTGATGCACAGAGCAGAAACTGTGAAATATGTGCGGAATGTTTTTTGGGCAATTGGTAAGAGTATGGGTTTTATATAGAAAGTTATATACAAATACAGAGTAATCTCTCCTTACATACACCTCTATTAGCCGGACAACTCCCTTGAGCGTACATATTTTATACCAAACCTTAAGAATAGGAAGCAGTTACCCTCTTTAAAGTGGACACCTTTGTTTGTTCGTACAAAAGCTGACCGACATTGAGTGTCCACTCAGGAGAGATTTCACTGTATATATAATTGGCGCTTGCACACTGTTTTGATTGTTTGGCCGAGCTTCTCCTCCTACTTGTTGTATGCGTCTTGATTTTTTTTTCACAAATGGACGGAACTACAGTGCTAAGCCGACTCCGAATGGCAGATGGTTTCTTATGAAAAGATTTTTCTTGGCAGAAATACATTCGAAGGTTCGCCATTGTCTGCCGAGGGGCAACCGCTATTAGAAAAAAACGTTTTCTGTCAATTGGTGTGTTGTGCACGGAGTTCCGAACCAAACCATTCGGATACGGCTCATTGAAAAATTATGAGTGCTAACACCAACTTTTCTTGTGACTTCATGAGGCATAGCAGCCATTCATACTTATGGAGGAGTGCACAATAATAATCTTTGTTCTTTGGCTATGGCGGCTGCCAAATTAAGTCCCCTTTCTCTCAGGTTGGCGGTTTTAAGTGTTTTCTATTTTGGTGTTTATTTTTTTTGCTGTTAATTTGGAGCTGCAGGTCGCACGGGGTATATATAAATCGAAAATTAATGTAAGTGCAAATATTTTTACCACCAAAAAGTTTTTCTTGGTCAATACGAAGTAGTTCACGTAAACGTAAGTAGTCATCGTTCGGCCGTTTTCACAACTCTCCTACTGGCACTTCATTCCTGTGCTTTTTTCACTTCATGAGAAGATGATATCTCAAGGAACAAATTTCATTTCTCGTCCAAGTGGGCTCAAGTGGACCGGAGGACTGACTCAGAACTAACGAAAAAGTGATGCAAGCTTACAAGAACTCATCTGTCGAGAACTAGTTCCGAACCATCTAAAACGGGCGTAATTTGGGGTAATTGACACTTCCTGGCAAATTTTCGCATAAAATTCACCACCCATTTTAAGTGTACAAGAAAGTCACTAGAAGTGGACTAGTTACGAACTAGTATGAATATTACCTTGCCTGGCTTATTTCTTGTATAATATTTCCCAAGGCATGCATGTTTATAAGTGCATACATGTATATGTTTAACTTCATTAACCTTCTCACTGCTGAACGAATTGTTATTAAGTAAATACAAATTATAATAAATAAGCATACAAATGATTTGTAAATAGATTCGCCCCACATATTTATTTGCCCTGTTAGTTCAACTTTTCTGCGGCGCCTTTGTGCACCACCCCTTTATGCTATGTTCATATGTACATAGTAATACATGCGCGTATATTGAAATATATGTATGTGCATATGAATTAGTTGATGACTTGAACGACTACAAAAGGAAGGCAATGTAAGCAGCCAAAGCTCTCAACAAAAGCCAAAGACAAAATAATTTGCTGGTATTCTAGTAATTCATCATAAATTACAATGTCGGCTTTGGCTGTTCAAGTGGAAAATCGTTATGGTTACTCCCTTGTAATGCTGCTTATGCACAAAGTTTATTGGCTATATGGAGATTCTTGTAAAATTGTTTGCAGTCGCGAAAATGGCTTGGAAAATATTGCCTGTCAAAGGCAATTTCGGCTTGTCTTGCATGTATATGTATATGTATATACAGCTGTGTATACATTTTCGTGTGTGTATGGGTAAGAAGTTGTGTTTAACATGTTAACGTCTTTACTCTACCAACATCTATACTCGCAAACATACCTACTTTAATGTGTCTGTATGTATTAATTGCCTAACTTCCATGCCCCCTGCACTTCAACAAATGTCGTGTCTGCGGTGCCAAAATATGAATATATTTTCACGCCAGACAACTTAACTTAATGAAGTCGAATAGACATTTGGGGGCAAAAAGTTGGTGTGAAATTTAACGCTGCCACAAAAGTCTTGACTTTAATGCATCAAATTAATTTGAATGCCTGGTTATTAAGTGCCTAAGTGAAGGAATGGGATGACGAGGTGAATTGACGGGTGCTTCTTTTGAAAATACCACTTTGATTTAAAGTAAGTAAATGAATATCTTGAATACGTCCATAATTGAATAAAAAAAAAAGTTTGAGAAATATTTATTTTGTGTATGGAAATTACCTGCCGCCATCATCAAACGCGTTATGAATACTAAGCAGTGAACATTCTTCTTTGGAAAGAAAACTGTGTGGTTCATTAATTTGAAACAGTTTTTCTAAAAATTCGGATATTTTGAGTAGCTTTAATATAGTACAAATTAAAGTGTGGCGTAACAGATCTAAGTGCATACAAGCACAAAAATGCTTTAATTCGCATCATTAAAATGGCCTGGTCTGAAATT